>OY744515.1:269350611-269375611 GCA_963556195.1 Sepiola atlantica | reverse complement strand
TTATTTTATTGGAGTATCCCGAGTTAAGGAGGGCATTGTTGTAAGGCTGAGCATTCTGGTTAAATGTCGCCTTGTTAGCACAGAGCATAGACATCTTATATGAGACCGAAGAAAATATTGCGGTAAGTATTGCCTTCGCGTGGTTTGATAATCTGTGCACGTAGAACAGAGCTAAGTTAGGTTTATGGAAAGGGCTGTATGATCCGTCATTAAGTGTGATCGTTACATCGAGGAAATAATAAGTGTTCCTTTCAGTATCAATTGTAATAGATAATCCGAAGTTTCGGAAGAGAGCATGCAAAGCTTCAAGAGTGTTGCTCTTCAGATACAAACAGAGCATCACCCCTGTGAATACCGCCTTGTATATTTAAAAAAAGTCTGACTAATTTCGTTTAAATGAAATAAGCTTACTAGGTGCAGAATCTGATGCACCCATAGTAATATCAACATTGCAAGCGGTGTCTTTTCTGCTCCAAAGTTTGCCATCAAATTGTAGGATACATCTTATTGCTGGAGTAATTATTTTAATTTCAGTATTAGTATGGTCAGAATTATTTTCGCTAGTATTAGAGCTTCATTAAAGAGAATAGAAAATATAGAGTATAGAAGTTGTTGATATCGAAGGTAATAAAGCTTAATCTAGGCTTATCTTTAAGTTTTCAAGGCCAATCTATTGCATTGTCAAGAACGCAATGTCATTCCTAGTTTTGAACTGTAATACAATCCGAATCACTTCTCATTTCATTATGCAATTACATGATTGCTCTATCTACTATATTGAGCTGTATTTATTCTGATAAAGTTGATGATGGTTAAATATATTATTTATAGCATTAAAGTGCTATCTTACTATCTTTGCCTCTCTTACTCTCTCTCTCTCTCTCTCTCTCTATATATATATATATATATATATATATATATATGTATATATATATTGGCCAATATCTACATATCTCTATCGAAAAATACACTTTTATCTAAGTTTTCATATCTCTATACGTACATACGTATACATATCCACAGACGTAATAACATACATATCGCAACATATACTACGCACACACACATTCTTATCATCCCGCACATTAGAGCATGCATCTACTCAACTTATTCACGCATTGGGATCTCCTCATTTTATATATTGTAAATGATCAAACACAAAATAATTTTTAAAACCCAGAAACACTATTGTTATTTTCCTACGAATTTCCACTTTTTAGTTAGCACAATTCAAAACTAAAATGTTATCTATGTTCAATAAAAGAATATGGATACATTCATCAAAGTAAGTAGATTGCTTCTCAACTTATATGACCTGGATGGACTGTATGGATTCAACAAAAGTATGTTTTTGGATTGATATGTTTGATGTTATGTATTTTTATATATTTGTGTATATAATTTTATATATTTTCAAAGCGTAATTTTATTGCCTGTAGTAGTATAACTGCGGTAATGGTCCTCTGAAGAGAAGAATTATCTTTGAAAACTCATGAGCTAAGGACTTAAGGATGCTTTGCATGAACTTTGAATTCTAATAACATTTGATTGACACCTTATTTTATTACTTCATTTTATATTATAATATATATATATATATATATCTTTATCTGTATCTATTTATGTTTAAACCTACATAATTATATATATATATATTTATGTATATATATATATGTATATATATATATATATATATATATATATATATATATATATTTATATATATATATATAGTAAGTCATGCACATATATATGCCAATTAAGTTACACCGAGGTGGAATACACTAAGATAACACTTGAATAATTGCACAGAGAGTACGTAAACCTAAGCATATAAGGTATAGCATATAATAGAACATAAATAGTCGTGGAAATAAAAGAGAAAAAAGAACGAAATGCGGGTTCAGTTGTACGATAGTGGCGCGGTGGAAAATGCTGTTTTTCTTTGGCTCATGGCCACACAAATCATACTCGATGTCCATCTAATTATAGTATGTAATTATATTCAAATACCCATTTTCTATTGAAATATTGAAGGTTACGATACGTTCCCCGCATTCCATTATTATTCATAGAAAATGATCGTGACTGTGATTTATTTGAGACCGTGCTACATTTGAAAGTGTATTTCGAACTTGTAAGCTCTCAATTATGAAGTACTTTCCTAATTTGTCGAAAAACCAAGTGAAATAACTTACTTGACTTGGGACTACTAGCGATCGGTGAGGCATCGGTGGTTTGTTTACTTGACTAAAAGTGAAGTCACTACTGGCCTCGTTTTTATTGCCTTTTGGCCGGAAGTGAAGGGGAGGCATTTCCTGTTACTAATCTATAAAAGAGCCTCTCCTTCCTTCTCTCGATGTTATCAAATCCCAGACAGACAGACTTTGGGAGCGGAATTAAGCAGTGTTTCGCAACAGCTGCTACTGTACCCACACCGATCTCTCCTACTCCTCCTACTCCTCCTACTCATCAAGAGTGGAAAGAATTTTCCACAAATTACAATTAAACTTCATATATGTTAAGAATTAATATTATTCATGACTTCTTAATTAAAGAAGAAACACACAGTATTGTATTAGTAGTATAGTAAAAAGAATAAACAGAAAACAGAAAACTCTAGAACGTATCAGAAAGGGTGAAATAAAAAAGAACAGACGTGAAAAGTACAACACTGATAAGCAAAAATAAGTCAGAAAAAGGAAAACATCTACCTGTCAAACTTAATTTTGAAATTGTATTTTCTTTCGTTGGGTTTATTTACATTTTGAGTAGCATTTATTACGCGTGACCCGGTTAAGTTTTGAACAGTATATTTAAATATGGAATCTACTTCATACAGGTCAGGTGTGTGTGTGTGTTTACGTATGTGCGTATGTATGTATGCCAAGCTACACCTTGCGAAATACGCAACACATATCCATAATATTTATACCATCTAAATCAACCATATTTGGGTCGTATAATATAAAAAATAAGAGAAACACATTCATTCCATGATGTAGAAAGGATACATTTGTTATGAGCGTCCTCACATTTCTTCGTGTTCATAAAACTACTCATACGTAGACATCAGATCGGAAGCAAAAGTCATAATGACATATTTCCCTAGCCCCCAAATATGCAATTAAAAATAAATTTGCTGCATTTTTACGTTAGGAATAAGAGTCAGTGAATGTGAAATCTTTCTAGACTGAGAAAACATATGCGTCTTATTTTATTTAATTTCGTAGCTTTTAACATTTACCATTGTGTGTAACGTTTGATTTTTTAAAATGTTTGATTTTATTTTTTCAACAGAGGAAATACTACACTTTATCTTTCCAACGAATATTAGTTTTCTTTATTCAGAAAATGTTTACATTCATGTTTAAAACATATTCATTTAAAAACATGAGTTCCTTATTTGTGAGGAAACCCCGCTGAAGTTTTACGCGTGCTTTTACATACTTTGAACCGAATCCAATTACCTGCCTTCATCGTTCGTTAAAAATTCGCTGCTATGAAGTAATCATTGTTATTTAATAATTAAGCAAATATATAAACTTTAATCAACGTAGCTTTTTTATTTAGTTGACATTATTCATTTACAATCAAATATGTTTTCTTAGAAAAATAAAATAAACTTAAATTTGTTGCTCATCATCATGTCATATGTTGTTTAATTACGTGAGAAATGGTAAAGAAAACAAAAAAAATCGAAATAAAAGGCTGTTATTGTCTTGCAGCAAAAAGTGCGTTTGTTGCTGAAAAATAAAAGTTAAGAAATGTATTTCTAGACTTAAATTCTAATGAAACAAAATTATTTCTGAACGTTTGCTTCGAACAGAAGGCTATTTTAGATTTTACAACAATCATAAAGGGGCATGTTCTTTCCAGTAAAAACATGGCTTTTTTAATACATACTTTTATTTTTTAAAACTATTTTATTACTATTGGTTATGGTAAAAATTCTGTGAGAGTCGAATAAGATTATATTTGTAATTATATTACTCAGAAAAAAAGTACACTTCAACTCTTAGGCAGTATGCTAATACCCCAACCATAACAAATAAGAAACATTTTAGGCGTTGACAGCATAAACAACTTGGCGCTAAAAATACAAACAAAAAACAATTATTTTATAATATTACTGGACCCGATAGCGTTTTTTAAATATATATGATCAAATAATCTTTAAAAAAAAAGATACATGGTTAATGGGATTTTTTTTTCTGGGGGGAAAGGGGGGGGAGAACACATCTTAGGCATTTGTTAATGGTGAAAAATCAACATGTAATAAACAAAATAGTGTTCATCATTTAAAACGTGGTATCAGTGTAAAGTTACCCAAACTAATAAAAGTTTATGCTGACAAAAACTGTACTCTTACCATATACTAATTTACACCAAAGAAAAATACAAGTGTACTTTTGTTAGGCGATTACATGTGCAGACTGAGAAACTTGATGTGTAAAACAGAACAATTATTTTAGATAGATGATCAGTTTCGTACATATATATATATATATATATATATATATATATATATTTATATATATATATATATATATATGATACGATAAAGGGCGCGAAGATAGGAAATGAATCATCGACATAGACAAAATAAATGTGGGAGTGGTCGGTTTCCATTGTTCAAGACAAGTGACTAAGAAAATAACACTGGACACGACATTTATGAGTGACAGTGTTTACCGACAACAGTCTACAGTAAAGTAGGTTAGTTTTACGACAGCTTGACGACAGTAAGGTTTATGACAAAAAGTTGACGAGTTAGGGTTTCAGCGAGAAGCCGGGCAGTTAGGATAGAACCGAGAGAGCAGATCGGACCGGGAAAACGATAAGATGAGCGGACGACTTGAACAACGACAGTCCGCTCACAGTTAACACTAAATTATACACAACGTTTCTTTTATTTAACTTGTAGACCAGTGCCGTACCCTCGACAACTCGGCTAGACGATAAAGACAAAGAAGATGGCCACGGAAACACAACGTTGGGGTCGAAGGTTGTCGATGAGGCAACATGGTTCTACATATATATATATATATATATATATATATATATATATATATATATATACATAAGTATTTCATGTATCCACATACAATTTTATAAGGAGATATCATTTGTATGTATCAATTTTCAGTATTTACTTCAACAGTGCTCGATACGTTGGTAGAGCTAGGTAGTAAGCTATGAACATACATTTATTGCAATTAAGCTACACAGTAGCTCCCGCGTTTCATCACGGAGAAGTGTTCGTCAGGCTAAAATACATGGAGTTATTTTTGCTGGGTGTTTTTATATACACGGCTAGCAAGTTAACCAATCATATTCTTTGCTGTTCTCTCAGCCAATCGTTGGGATTCCCGCGGACAAATGTCTTGTTTGTGTTACTTCTAATATCATGTTATAATGTTATGTTTTCTATAGATGGGTCTATATCCTGTATTCTTTGTTATGGCAATATAATGTGTGAATTTCTATTTCTATTTTAGGTTCTAATTTTGTAACATGTTTAGTTTTTGTTTAATTTATTTACTTATTTGTTCATTTATTTATTTATTTATCGTTAGTCTAAGATAAATTTATTTCTGCGTAAGCAGCTGTTTGCAATCTCACTTCTACAGTTTAATAGTTGTTTATATATATATATATATATATATATATATATATATATATATATATATATATGTGCGTGTGTGTGTGTGTGTACGTGTGTGTGTATACAAAGAGTTCTAATACAAAACGCGATAAACGCCATTTCCAAAATTACAAAGCTATCACTACACCAAGTATTGCATTTTAAAACTCGACCACACAATAACATATTATTTACCTAATATGATACTGGCATAATTATTTCTTCGTTCAATTAAACATTTTTTCGAAGTCTATGTTTAAATCATCGAACGGCCAACACTCCAATAGAACCCCATACCATATCAGAATAACTACCATATTCACTGTTCGATATGAAACTCTTAATTACAGAATCTGAAACTATACATGTATAGAAATAAGTAACATACATAGTAAGAAATAAGTATTTTAAACTAGAACGGGTATTGTTACAGTGCGTCCATTTAAACTATGCGTTTGGTCTTGATTATGCTGTTTACAAACGTATGTATTAAAGACTGACGAAAATGCCATTTCAAATTCAAACGGTACATACTCACCGACGGACACCCTCTATTTTATAGATCAATGTAAGATAAGATGCGCCATTACATCTGCACGTTTCGCCATGCAAATTCAATCTGAATGGCTGATCCATACAAAACGTTGACTACATCTCTTCTACCCGACCCATCTTATTTGGAATCTGTTATGGAATTGCTTGGTTTTTAGAGGTTGACGAATGCCCCGTATGCCAATCGGATATTTGTTGCGAGAACGAGCGTGAACATATTTCAGGTGTCAAAACCTGGCCGGTTAGAAATATACTTTTTCATTATTTATGTTGTAAAAGGGCAGATTTATGTGTGAAGTGTCCCAGTGGTCTATATATAATAAATTGCAAAGCTATTTTAGCGAGAATTCATGTCACTTGAACGGATGAAGGCGAGATATCGAGCTGGAATTATTTAAAGCAACGCATTGAAAGCGTGAGCCAAGCTGGTAACGGTTTGTGTGTTTGTTTTCTAATTGAGGACAAAATGAAAAAAGAAGGTAAAATGTTTGTAAATAAGAACAGCCTTTCTTAGAAGAAACTCATATAATTAGCGTGTTTAACAAGCAAAATCGTATTTCAAACTTAAAAATGAATGTATTCGACAAAGAGTTATTGTTTACACAATTTTACACACGTTCTCAAATTCTTTGACCCTCAGCATCAAATCAACACACTACAAAAACGAAGCCACAGTTCAAGTTGTTTAATTGAGTTATTTTTTTCATAAGAAACTTGTTTAATTTCAGATAATAAAAATGATACCAAATAAAAATATACATACATAGGTAGATAGAGAGTGGTAGAGAAAGAAAGAGAGAGTAAACAGATGACGATTAGAACGGAAGTGGTGCCGCCGTTACTGACACAGCGTTGCCACGAACGATAGCCAGGGAGATGCGTTGGAACAACCAGGCTGACTAACGGGGCTCGTGCCTAGACGTTGACATCCTCCGTCCAATGTCCTGAAAAAATTTAACAGTCACGGGGCCAAGCACACTCGACGTTTCCACTGAAACTAGTTAGAAGACGAAACGGTCAGTGAGCGAGCTATATTTTCCGCATTTCCATGTTTCGTCGAGTAGAGCCACCGTGCCGGGATTCACCGCGGATTTCGCAATCCTTGCTGGTGAAAAGGAGTCAGAACAAGTGGCGTCCCAGATAAGCGACTTTCCGGCTCAGAAAAGCAAACACAGTCATCGGTCAGGCCTGCGACCGTCGCCCTTGCCCAGGCCGACTAGTTCAAGGACTGATGCAAAACCTGCCGAGTCGAGACCTCGAATGACTACGTCGTTTAGGCAGCCGGCCGGCACCAAATCAATAAGAGAGAGGATGCAGGGCCAATTCGTCAACGACCTGCCCACAGCAGCACCGGTGTGGGTGGCACAAACGGAGTCCCAACCGTTGTGAGACGGTGATCCGGATATTGTCATTGTCCAAGAGGGTTCCAAGTGTCGCCGAAGGGATGACACTGAGCCAAGCACCGCTGTAAGGTGAAGCCGACGCTCTCAGGCAGGTAGCTCTATGCTGGTTACTGCTACGGACGAGTTCAGCAAACATGGATTGACATTGAATGTCGTCCCAGGAAGACTGATGTATGAG
Source organism: Sepiola atlantica (assembly GCA_963556195.1). Lineage (NCBI taxonomy): Eukaryota > Metazoa > Mollusca > Cephalopoda > Sepiida > Sepiolidae > Sepiola > Sepiola atlantica. Next base: position 269,367,831 of record OY744515.1, on the reverse strand, counting down.
ATCGGGTGGTTACTGGTGGTTTGTCGACGTCCATGTTGACAAAACGGCTGTCAAAAGATCTGAAAACGGGGATTCGAGATATGAGGAGAGAATCTCGTCAACAAGACATGCCGAAGCGTTAGTCGATAAAGCATAAGCCGGCAGCGCATTATCGGTTGAAGAGCGAAAACCAAGGCCACCGAACCGAAACGGCAACATTTACATTAAAAATTTCACTGGCGGAGTGACGTAACATTCTGTCGAAATGTTCCAAACGTTCGACGTTGTTGTAACATGGAGCACTTCTCAGTGTGAATAGAAGTCTGGGCATTGCAAAACATTTTGCAGCAGGAACAGTGCCGCATGAGCGTCGATCATGTTGAGGCGCTCTGCCGTAGACCCCTGCTTTGTAGACTTATCTTGAAGGGATGCAGCTACACCTTAAGAGCAGATAGGCGACCCAAGTATTATTGTCCCGTTCAGTTATTGAGACGGATCCCAGAGCGAGTCGTAGGCCATCTATTCCCCGTTGAAACTCCACGGTGGAATAGTTCAAGTTGATTATTTCAGATTTGTTAGGGTTAACTAACAAACCAATTTCAGCCAGAGCTGGGACGATCCGTTCAATGTTGTGGAGCACCGAATCGATAGAGCCGCCTAAAGTGGCGTCGTCAAGATACCAAATGTTGATCGGTGTCGAGGAAGATTGGGCAATGTCGTCGACGGCCAGAGAAAAAAGGAGGGGCCCATTGGGTCGCCTTGCTGGACGCTTGTAGCCGACGTGATAGAGTTGTTTCCGCACAATAAGAGACTCAGTTCAGCGTAAGCTGTGTGGGCAAGACGGTAGATGTTAAGGACCCGGCGATGGCACACGTAAAGAAAATGATCTCTGCGCACCGTGTTGAAGACATTTGTCATATCTAACTTAACTAGTATGGTGCCTTTCTTGCTGAAATTTAATGCTGTGCTGATGGCATCAGCCGCAGCCTCGCAACCCATTGGGACACCGACGCCCAGTTGAACTGGTTTAAATTCGGGCGATAGATGTTTTGACGCCTCAAAACAGAAAACTTTGGAAGCAAGTCTGCGGAAGGTGTTACCGACAGCTATCGTTCGTATCCCGCCACATTTTTTTTCGAAGAGCAGTCAAGTTAGAGGAGAAAAAGAGATCACGTACACACTTGGGATGTTGGCCGTTAATCAATGAGTTGCAGGGACGGGTAATAGCAGAGCGAAGGCGAACACCAGCTTCAGCTGTTAGGGGAGATGTGAGGTATTTCAAGTGCCCGGGTCGGAGACAGTCAATGCCGCCGCTGCTTCTTGGTCGAAAAGACTTGAGTGCGGACATAACCTGTTCTACCGAAATGTTCTGGGTGGCAATCTATTCGAAACTAAGAGGGGTGTCTGGGTCTGTTGGAGCCGGTGGGTGTTTCAGTCGGAGTGCGACTAGTACTTCATCCGATGGACGAACGACCGTGTTGTCGGAGGTTATGATACTTACGGCGGCCGAAATATCGCCCTGTAGGGGTTTGGTGTTGACCGCTTGATGTATTCCCGAAGTGCCAGAGTTTTCAATTCTAGACTCGGTATGTGTGGGCACAGATTGCAGGGAAAAGGCTTCATTAAGGGAAACTTTTCTGACGAAATCAGCAATTCTATATTTAATTCTGCTGGCGAGAGAATTGCTCTGTAGCTCGCGGTCTGTGGCGAGAGCTTCCACAGCAAACAGAAAGAGCTGAGCCCAAGAGATGTCGTCGTTGTTGTCGAGAGCCCGATTGATGAAAGAAATGAGGGCGTCGGCTTCAGACATGCGAGCAGCTTATGGACTTTTTATAAGAACGTTTAGTTGTCGCTTTAATGAGAGATACTTAAGGATACTTTCAGCGTCAGGAGAACCATGGAGGATCTCGGAAATTTTAATCGAATGAGGTGGACGTATATGAAGTTTGGAGCAGGAAGGACAGTGCACGGTTGGAATTTCTTCTGAATTTTTTTTCTTGAGGCCAACACATGATAAATGAAAAGAGAGATTGCACTAGTTGCAGAGTCGGCCTAGTTTTCGTTAATTTGTGGTTAAGCAGACTTGGCATGGCTTGTCGCTAGAGGATCTGGATGACATAGTTATGGTGTGTTATTATTTTAGAGGATCTCGGCAAGTACGAGGCCTTTTTTCTTGACTTAAAAAAGACAGTAAATGCAAACAATCAGAATGGCATCATTTTTTGAATGGGACGCCGACGATTCAACCTTTAAAACACTTTTTGGGCGGATATTTGTTGTTTTTTATAAATAATGATAAAATAAATGTATGCCGACTAACCAACCACATACAATTATACAATTAAAAGCACGCGTTTCCAATACGAATTTCAGTCGTTTTGACTGTTTTTTTGTTTGTTTTTATTTTAAATAAAAACAAGGCTTCGCTCACTACGAAGAGGCAATCGAAATAAATTCAGTTGTTTTTGTTTTTGAAGATAAATAAAACGACTTGCATCACCAAACGATAGATCCAACAAAATGAAACCTGTTCCAAAGGGGCACACATAAAAAAAACCGTTGGAGAGAACGCACTTTCAAGACGAAATAATTGTTTTTTCCTTTTTCAATTGTTTTGGTTTTGGAGAGAAATAAAAAAAAAATCTTGCACAAACAATCGATAGATCGAACGAAATGAGTTATTTCAAACTTAAGCATGATAGATTGACATATTGACATTTTGACAGACAAATGACATAGCTTATTATAGAGATGCATTGGGGAATATTAAGATAATATTTGGAACTTCACTGCGGTAGACGAAAGCAACAACTATTTAAAATTTAGACAGAACCAACCAACCGACGGACAAAACATATTTGATGCTTGAAAAGATCTAAAATAAGATGCGTTCATTAAATGTGTGCTTAGCGACGCAAGTGTGATGTCAAAAGGAAGTGTGACAAAACGACTGATCAATCTTCTCCAGATACGCGAGGGCATATGTAAGAATCCAATCCAATCAACAATTTAGGATATGTGTGAAGAGAGCGAATTTTAATTCAGTTTATTACCAAACGATATTAGTTTGTACCAATGACTACAATACATTCGACGAATACGATTTAAATACGGCCTAACCGATTGAAAATACCGCACCGGCAGGCATTATATAACACACGCGTTCACTTAGAGTTTATTGTGTCAAGGAAATAAATCACCAATTTTAAAAGCAGATTAATTAAGTCTGCTTACTTCGGCTTTTTTTTAATATGCTTAACATTTTATTCATGTTTGCTTCTTACATATTTCTGTGCTATTGAACTTTCCTGGCTGAAAAAAATTCGCTTCGGTTATTCTCCGTTTTGTATTGTCTCATCTTACCGGTGTTAAGTACATTTTGTACCCGATATCAACTCTTTCTGTATTGACAAAATCATACAGAAAAGATGACTTTCTATTACATTTACAATACTATAACTGCCTTCATCCCCCGCCTTAGTTTTTATTTCGATACATTTTTCTCCAAAATAAATAATTATTTAAAATACACATAATACATAAATTATTTTTTGACAACCAATTATTTTTTTTAATTATTCCAATCAATTATGTTTTTCAAAATTCTTTCTTCAATAAATTATTTTTTTAAAAAAATTGTTATTGTCTTGTAACATTATTCTAAACCTAACACTTACCCTAATTCTTACCTAACACAAACGTGTAGCCATTCCCCCTTAGTGTTTATGTTGGCTAATTGTTTACTAAATCAAATTTCTGACATCGCCCGAGATTGTGGAATCATTTTACGTTAAATTCATACATCAAACAAATCCACCACTGATAATTCTAAATTCATTTATTTCATCTTCTTTTCGACATGTATTCTAGGGTGTTCACATAAATTACCGAAACCAAGTGGTGATACCGACAAAAGGCCTACTCTACAACGGAACCGAAACCTATCTTTCACGTTATGGTACTTTTTTAATGTCTGGAAAATAACGTAACACCGTAATAATAGACAATAAATATCAATTGTATCACCTCCATAAGTATTCACCATACCTTAGTGTTAAATCCCGAATGCAAAACATAAAAAAAGGCAAAGTTACTACCGTTAGACTGCCCGGATAATATATTTATTTAAATTCCTTTGAGATGTATTTAAAGTCCTTTAATCAAGAATTTGAATTTGAATGTACTAATTATTGCTCTCTATAACCTTTGGAATCCTTAAACCAATTTGCTCACCCTCTTCCTTTTTTCACACCTTATTAAACCTTCTTACACTAAATGTATACAAGCATACAAAACACTCTAAGCAAATAACGCGTCCAAACAAGAGTGGAACGTGACTTCACATTTCCGAAACAGATGACAACTGAAGCTGAAGAGAACCGGATGGCTAAGTCGTTATGTGCTTGAAACCGACGGTTCGAATGTTGTACTAATTTTTTTGTAACAAAATAAATGAATATTACACTCTTAATCCTTAATTTTTAACTTTACTTCTCAATTAATCGAGCCCCATTCTTAGATTTTTCCTTCTATACTACAAAGAGGTTATATATATATATATATATATATATGTATATATATATATATATATATATATATATATATATATATATATATATATGCATGTGTGTGTGTATGTGTGTGTGCTGATAATAACAACGGAGAATTGACGTTGTTATATACATATGCAGGAAATATATTTCTAAGCTAAAATGATGAAGATTGTAAAAATACAAATATATACCTTAATGGAAAGCATAAAATTGTGCAAGTTATATATGCACGCAATCAAAAAGAATGGTGATGTGTTATAAAGCTAAACACGTATAAATCAAGCTTGAACTATGACATTAGTCATACATATCAATATTTTATTTAACCATATACATTTTGGTAGACTGAAAAGTCTCGTTCTTTAATATTATATTGACATAAGACCATAAAAGACGCATACCACAGACATTGTTGCAGACTATAATGTAATAACAGTAGAAATTCTCTTTGCAATTCTAACATGTAATTTCACGTTACGATTTTGGACAGGTGAAAAGAAAAGAACTTTATCAAATGCATTGTGTATCTGTTGCTTATTGTTTACAAATGAGAAAAATGAGAAAAATAAGACCAAAGTTAAAATAAAATGATAAAAAATAGTTGCTTCTTATCCGGAGATAATAACGGCATATATATATATATATATATATATATATATATATATATATATATATATATATATATATATATATATATATATATATATATATATACATATATATATATATATATACATATATATATATATATATATATATATATATATATATATATATATATATATGTATATATATATATATGTGGGAAGAGAAGGATGAAAGTAATCCGACGTGATGGGAAAATGAAAAAGGAAAACCAAAAAATGGATGTTTTTTTATGTGTACATCAACGTTTCGTCTTTATTTATAAGACTTCATCAGGATGATAAAATAGAGAAAAAATGTCATGCAAGTACAGATACATGTAGGGTAGACATATTGGGAGAAAAATAGAATATATGTGTATATATATATATATATATATATATTTATATATATATATATATATATATATATGTATATATATAAATATATATATATATATATATATATATATATATATATATATATATATATATATATATATCGACTTTCTACTATATGAAGTTTTTACAAATATCGTTACGGCCTTGATACATTTTTATAAAAATCCGAGCTTACTAAAAAGATCGAATTCTGAATCAACAGGTTTACATTAGTCAAATATAACAAACGCCCTATGATAGAAAAACGTGTAAAACAGCTTGAGAAAACGACATGCTCGGAATAAGAAAGAACAATATAAATGTAGAGAGTGAAAAAAAACAACTCAAATAGAATTGAGGAAACATTGTAATTTTTGTTATAACAACATGTTAACACAAAAGTCGTTTATGGAATACATCCGTCTGATAAGGTAAGCATAGACCTAAATATATCTAGTCATGATATATCCATAGGACATACAGTATCCCCGAGGTTATGTAATAGAAAGATTGATAACTGAAAAACTAACATCTGATCAGGCTTGAGATGATGTCACTATTATTAAAACGAATCATATCCATACGTCAAATTTAAAGAATTGGAAGTTGAAATTGGGTCAACACTTGACTTTTAAAGTTCCAGATGTTCCACCTAGATCATATAAGAAGTAGTGAGTCTCCGATAAACAGAATCGAAGTTTTCACCAAAATGTGATATTTTCTGTAAGCTTTATCGTTAACCCAGATATCCCAATGTTTAATCAGTCTTAACCTAAATCATGTGCAAATTAAAAAGTAGTATATGTAATTAATAAACTCTTGATAATTGACGAGAAAATATTTAGCATTTTTTTATATAATGGCATTATAATATTTAAATTTCACGAAGCTGAAAATTAGATAAAAAAGGTTTAAAAATATTTGTTTTAAAATAGACATGAAAATTCGTGGGTGTATATATATATATATATATATATATATATATATATATATATATATATATATATATATATATAACAATTAACACATAAATATTACATAATTTAAACTGATATGCTGGCGTTTCAGGCTTACGCTCTAATCAGTATAGGAAGTTATAATTACCGACGGTTACAGGGGCGAACCAGGTTCTAGAAATAATAAGTCATCAACAATCATCACTAGTAATACTTTCAAATCAGTCATTTTTTCATTGGAAATATGAAAACTATAAAAATAATATAATAATTAAAAACCACAATTAATAATAAGGGCATCTATTGTAATAGTATTTCTAACAATAATAACAGTAGTATGATTGTGATAATATTGCATAGAAAAATGGCATGATGAGTGATACACACTGATGCAATTTAAGGATGAAAACATGTCCATTAATAAATAACTGTTTAACAGCTAATGTAATAAAAAAGTACAGTAAATAACAATAGTATTAACGAAATAAACACATGTGGGAATTACAGAAAATCTAATCAAGAGTGAATATATTCATCATATGGTTACATTCGAGATATAAATATAACACTACTCAACATAAATACAAATATATATATATATATATATATATATATATATATATATATATATATATATATATATATATATATATATATATATGACCGTAACTATAAAAAACATCAATACTAATATTAATCGGGAAATCTTTAAATGGGCACCTTTTTGTTATAGAAAAAGTAGAAACTGTCAATTATATTTATCAAAAGCCAGATTTGCTCATAAAACATAATAATAGATTGCTAAATATATACATATAAGTATAGTAAGTTATATCAATATATTTATATCAATTAAACTACACAGAGTTTTACGCGTTTCATCGCCGTAGAAAACTGTCCGGCTAAAATGCATGCAATTCTTGTAACCGGTGTTTGTATATAGCTACGTGTTGATTAGTCAGCTAGCTAACCAATCATATTCTTTGTTATCCTCCCACGAGTTAATGTGTCTATAAGTCACTGACAGGTATTCTCACTAACCAAGTGTTGGCTTACTTTTACTCTCTCTTCGTTTGTTCTTTTTAATATAGGGTAGACTTACCAATTCGTGTGAATAGGTTACCATAGTTTAACACGTTTGTACTTTTTCTATTTCTTTTTTTAGGTGTTGGTTTTGTTTAGTTTTTTTATCTAATTATTTTATTTTATTGCATTTTTTGTATTGTTTTAAAATGTATTCTGTGAATACAGTTTAATAGTTTATATAAATATCTCGTTACCTTTTTTTAGGTTTTAATTATACATATAAATAAATATCCACACTTTTGTCACATACTCAAAATATCAACAGTGACAGATTGTTATCCTTAATTTTTTTTTTCATTTTAAACATAAATAAATTAAGATAACCCTTTGTTTTAAAAATTTTGAATTGAAAAAAAATTAAATAGAAAAATATTTCACTTAGTTATCATCATGATATAGTGATAAAAGTTTGTTTTTTTTAGAAATAAAAACAGATTAAATTGTGATTGCACGCGGTGATGTAACACCATTAGCATGGGTAAACAACGTAAGCTTGTTAAACATTTACTTTAGGGTTAGTTTAAAGTTTAAAGACAGTATTTTTTTATGAATACACTTTTGACAATTGATTTTCGGTATGTTAGTTTAAGCGAATTATATAATGTATTATTGTTTAAAACCCTATATTGGCCTTGTGCCCTCAATAAGTTACTTACGTTTCAATTAGGAAATGTGGATTTCCGTCTATTATATATACACTCTTTCTCACACACATATATATTAATAGTTTACATTACCTACAAGGGTATTTGAATTATCTACTGCGGAGTTTGAATTATTTACTAGACACTATTCTCGTGTGACTACGGTCTCTCTGTACAAGGGTTTGGCAGGACAACCTGACATGACGATACTTCACCCTACATGTACATCTTGACCAAATATTAAAAATAACATAGTATTCGCAGCACAAATAAACTCCCCTCAACACGACTATACCCTTACTCCTACGAGAAATAATGCACCTTCTTCTAATGATGTTGCCTCAAGTAAAACTACTTTGCTGGATACTTAACTATACTTGGTAACTTCTTGTCCTGGAATTCCGTAAGTCCAAGAGCCCACAAGACAGTACTACTGCAACATAGTTTGCTGGTAAATTGGGGGAGAGGGAACTTTATTTTCTTAACTTCTTTAGTAACTCAACTTTTGAGGAATTAAATAGTACTTTCATATGATATTCGAATATCGATGTATCTCATATAGAGATTGAGTGTTAGCCCCAGAAATAGACCCCCTTTAATTTTGAGAAGTTCGACAGAAGTAAGATGAACCACACACACATGTATTGTGTTGTATTGGCATCCTTCAGTCGCAACGACTATGGATCAGCGCCGTGTTGAGATGTTGTTTGTGTGCATCTTTTTGTGTGACTGTAGAGACCAATTCTTGATTTGCATGGTCTACTACAGCCTTGACATGCGAAGGCTGTTGTGTAATGTCTCACTTCGGCTTGTTGGTCTGCCTGTAGGTTAAATCTTCTCCTAGCTCTCATCGCAGCGTTTTCATCGTGGAGGGTCTTCTCACTGATGATCATTCCTTGGCGTATCTGTTTCCTCCAGGCAGGTCTGTCAGTTGCAGAGGCTTCCCATGTATTAATGTCAATTGAGCAAGCCTTCATATCTTTCTTGCAGACATCCTTAAAGAGGAGATGGGGACGATCCCTATTTCTTGTGCATAAGGCAAGCTCGCCGTAGATAAGGTATTTAGGGATGCGCCCATCATCCATCCTGCACACATGGCCCAACCAGCGAAGGAGTCACTCACGCAGTAGGGAGTAGATGGATGGAATGCCTGTTCTTTGCAGAAGAGCAGTGTTATTCACTTTGCCCTGTTATGTGATACGTAGGTATCTCATATGGAAGACCTGGAGGTTCTTTTCCTGTGTAAAGGGCGTGGTCCAGGACTCAATCCCATACAGTAGGACACTGAGAACGCATGCTCTGTAGACGGCTATTTTGGTAGAAGTGGTAAGGTTGCTGTTTTCCCAGACTCTTTAAGTTAGTTTAGAGAGGGTTGTGGATGCCGTAGCAATCCTTTTGTTAAGCTCTATGTCCAATGAGAGAATGTCTGAAGCAGTGGAGCCTAGGTACTGAAACTGAAAGTGGTGTACCTTGGATTGAAATGTTTGGTGGGCAGGCAGTTTCTTGTTCCATAACTTGGGTTTTCTACTGGCCGATGGTGAAGCCGAACAGGCTGCAAGCATCAGCAAACCTGTTCATAAGTCTTTGGAGACCACATTCCTGATGTGATGCTCTGGCTGCATCATCGGCGAACAACATGTCCCTGATCTGGACTAACCTGATCTTAGTCTTGGAACGGAGCCTGGCAATGTTGAAGAGACTACCATCAGATCTGGAGTGAAGGCAGATACCATCCGAAGAGTGGCGGGGCCAACACACAATCTTGTTTGCAACGCTCTTCACCCCGAATCGAGCAGACATGTCGCCGTTAAACTGTGCAGTGCTCATCATGCCATCGTGCAAGGATCTAATGATGCTGAGGAGTTTGGTAAGCATCCGATCAGTGGGAGGATCTTAAATAGACAGTCTCTGCTCACGAGATCGAACGCCTTGGTCAGATCTATCAAGGCGAGATACAGAGGCTGTTTTTTCTCTCTGCATTTTTCTTGCAGCTGGCGTTGGGAAAAGATCATATCGATGTTTGTATCTCTCTGGACGACAGCCGCATTGAGATTCCGAGTAAATTCGATCGGTAACTGTCGACGAATAGCTTGCTAACGAAGCTCAACAGTGAGATACCGCGGTAGATGTTGCAGTCACTGCGGTCCCCTTTGTGTTTGTAGAGTGTGATGATGTTTGCGTCTCTCATGTCGTAAGGCACTGAACCTTCTCTCCAGCACTGTATCAACAGGTTATGAAGGGGCTGGAACAGGTTAGCTTTTCCACTTTTTAAGACTTCTGCTGGAATATAGTCCTTTCCTGGGGCTTTTCCAGATGGAAGTCTGTCTATTGCCCTGGATAGTTATTCTATGGAAGGCTGCTCGCCGAGCTAATGCATCAAGGGGAGACGATCAATGGCGCCCAGGGCAGACTGATGTACCACGTTATCACTGGAGTAAAGCTCAGAGTAGTATTCTGTCCAGTTGTTTGACTTTGTCTAGTGTGGGTTCACCCGACTTGGACCTCAGTGGTGCTGTTTTGTTTATTATGGGTCCAGTAGCTCTCCTGATTCCGTCATACATGTGTTTATGTTTCCTGTATCAGCCGCCCGCTGAATAGTCTTGGAGAGTTCCGTCCAGTATTTGTTCGCAGTCTCTCTAACAGCCTTTTGGACTGCACCTCTCGAAGATCTCAGTGTGGCCAGCGATGTAGGAGATGGGTTGGCCTTGTATGAAGGCAAGAATTAACGTTTTGCCTCAATCAGAGAATCGAGAGTAGCAGAACTTGCATCATACCAGTAATTGCATTTACAACCTGTCCTCATCCCAAAGGCTTTGAGAGCTGTAGCGTGGGTGTCGTTCTTGAGTGCTTCCCACTATTCATATGCAGGTCGGCTGTGATCTCCTTTGAATGTGGAGGAAAACATATCGTTGAATTCTGCCACGTCTATACGCGCAATACCCTCCTGTTTAGTGCGGTATACATTTTTAGGTTCAAATTTAACCTTGCTGCATACTAAGGAATGATCCGTATGAGAATCGGCACTATGGTAGGCTCTAGACATCAGGAAATGTTTTAGGGACCTTCGTTTAGTAATGATGAGGTTATGCTTGTGCCAGCGTCCTGACCTGAGATGTTTCGAAGACACCCTGTGATGCGACCTGGCACCAAATAATGTGTTGGTAATGCAGAGGTCATGGTAGGCACATACTTCTAGTAGTCGCTAACCATTATCATTGCATTTAACCACACGAAAGTTACTGAGGCAGCTTGGCCATGCATCGTTGTCACCGCCTACACGTGTATTAAATTCCCGAAGTATGGTCAAGTCCTTATTCTGTGAAAATTCCTTTATGGTGTCATCTAGCTGAGTGTAGAAGTGCTCATTTGTGTCGTTAGGTGCCGCGAGGTTTGCGGCGTACACACACAATATATTATTTAATCCATCTGGGATGTTCAGACGCAGTAAAATTAGGCGTTCAGTTGCTGAATCACGGAGTTGTACATTTTGAAACAGTGAGTTTCTGACTGCAAAACCAACACCGTGTTCGCGAACTTCCTCTTCCTTCTTCCCTTGTCAGAAGAAGGTATAGTATGATTTCCTTAGGCATCCGGAGTCTGCTAAGCGAGTTTCTTGTTGTGCAGCAATGTCTACTCTTAGTCTCAGTAGCTCGGTGCTTAATGATAGAAGTGTTTCGGATATCGGAGATGTTGGGTATGACAGTAGATAAGCCAGCCATCATAGTACGGATATTCCAGCACCCTAGCATAAGTGCTGGTGTCTTTGTACTTCTTTAGTTTTTGTTTGGTGCAATGGTTGCTGCCCACTTGTTGGAATTATCCTATGCCTTACGCACCCAGTAAAGTAGATGACCAGTGGCGGGATAGCACCTTACTGGCTGAGGACTGCTCAGCTTTATGGCGGGCGTTAGATGTGCAATGAGGTTAAATAACCTCTCCCACCGTCGGGATCGACCCCTGGCGCCCAGCTTTACGCCAATTAAACTGTTGGCGTATAACCGGTAACTGTCGCTCCCCTGTTTAGTCCTATACATATGCATAGCTGAATTTTTCTCTCCAGGGCGGTGGCCAGGGCAGATTTTATGGAAAAACTGTGTTGCCCAATCGTCAGAATCTCCCTCTCGGTCTTGCTGATGTTGCCCAGAGGAATAGTACCAGTATGTCCGGCACCAGATGGACTGCAGTAGCTGCCAGAGAAGTACAACGTTTGACTACCTATGGAGCTACACTCCATATTTTCTGTTGGGTTGTACTCCCTTAGCCTTTAACGAACCAACGAATAACCACAAGGCAGTGGTACTATTTACCCATAGCTGGGGGCCTGTTCATGGGCATCAGGGCTTGTCCATACAGCGATAGGCATGGCATGCCGCATGTCTGGGGGCAGACCTCCTCCGAGTCTCCTGTAGTTCTGCTTGAGTCTGCAAGGTACTCAATTGACGTGTGTCGCCACGGGGAGGCACTGCATGGAGCTTGCCTATTGAGAAGCTATGCACTGGCAGGGAAGACTACGCACGTTGCACCCTTCTCGCCTTGACTAGCCAGCGGTGGAGACTGTAATAGGAAGGTGACGAGCACACAACACACAGTGCACCCTATTTGATGCATTAATAGAAAGAGAGGAGACAGTACATAATCTGTCAAAGATGCTGAAAAAGAGGATGCTTCGCCAGTGTTTGCTCTAATTGTCATATTCATCTAAAATAACGTCTTAATAAGGGAGGTTAAAAATGAAAGAAGACATACCACGTTTAAAAGTGGAATAAAGAATGGAGAAACGCATCCATCGGTATAGGGTGAAGAAAGGGGAAAATACATATAAAGTCTCATTTTTCAGTTAGAATAAATAATTTATTCATGACAGCGGGGTTGACAAACATGCTATTTTGTTTCTCCTTCTTCCTAAAAACTGGGCATTGTTTTATGTGGCAGTGTTCTTATCTCTAACATTTGCGGGACAGAATGGATATTAATATATAGATACAAATAAATATACATTTATATTTAAAATAAAATAAATGTTTTTTAATCAATCATTACAATTAGATCGAGGCTGTGAGAAATTACTCAGACGATTCTCACATGTTTAGGGTGTCATGCTTTATTTACTCACTAATCATTCGGCACAAAATTGCGGCCGATCATTTGAGCCATAAAATTCCACAGCCAAAAATGTCTATTGTTCTGCTCTATCTTTAAAGTAATTTTGTTTTAATATTTTTGCATTCATTTTATTCTGTCTTGTTTCGGTTCTAATTTTATTTTTAAATAATTAATAATTAAAAATGCGCCGACGCTGGATGGTACACTATTCCTCCTGATGATGCAATTGGTCTAGATCCGAGCTGTTCGTTATCAAGCCCTACAGTGTTTGATCCTTCACGTATATTCTATTTTTATGTTAGCTTTTTTGTTGGGTATTGTCTTTTATGTGTTATTAGATTAGTTACAGATTCTATTTGAGCTGTTATTAGTGCTGTTTCGCTACTATTGCTGATACTTCACTTATCACTATTTAGTATTTTGTGTTGTGTTTTATGCATGAACGTTAGAAATACTCCATTTAATAGTGACTAATTTTAACATCCCTCCTCGTAATATTCAGAAAGGTCTGTTACCTCTAGGGGTATTCTTATAGGTTAATTTGAAGAATACTCTGTCTATTAGTGTAATCACTTCATTAATTTGGTTGTGTTAAACCAAATGATGCCATGTTTTCGTTGGGAATTAGATTATCGTTGAGTCTACTATTTCTAGTAGAGTTTGGTATTAATTCTATGTTGCGTGAACATATCTATATATTAATGTTCTCATTTCTTTTACGAATTGTGTCGGCAGTTTTAAGACTTGTCAATCTATAGTGCGACATTATCAGGATGCTTTATATGATTTGTAAGTTTCCTAATTAAGATTTATCTATTCCGCATGTATAAAGAACTTAAAATTATTTGAATGTGCGTGTATCTGATGTCCGTAGACACACACCCACACACTTCATGATATAGGAAGCTGAAATTTTGTTCTAGATGATTCATTAGAATAATCCATTATGCGTAAGCAGAATTAGACTGCGTTATATATTTTAGCGGAAACTGTGTAAGGAATGCATCGGTAACTTTAATTTCTGGGATATTTCATCGCTGTTTCCTTTTAAAAGTGTATGTATCTCCGATAACTAGGTTTAGCTTAATAGCTATCACACTGCAAATTTGATAGGAATACTATCCTACTGATTAAGATGTTCCTGAGATGTCATCTTTATCTTTTTTCTGTTTTTTGTTATTTTAATTTTTTAGTTTATATTTCAAACCCTATTCATGAAAAGATATGACTAAGAATACATATAAAAAAAGATGAATAAACATTTTTTAACACTATTCATCTTCTTCTATATGTCCTTTATTACGCCCTCTGGTTAGAAACAGTTGGTGCACAGTTAGAATAAACATTACGGATTTTAGTTTTGTTTTATGACAACTCGTTCTCAGTGTGCTAAAATTTGTCAAGAGTGCACTGAAACTAAAAAAAAATATTGTTTTTGTTCAAAATACATCGATAAATATAAACACGACTGTTTCTACCAAAAAGTATTCAAGGATGTTTTCCGACTACCCGCAGTGACATATAAATATGGAAAATGAAGCAGAAAATATGGTTCAAGATAAACAAAGGCGTAAATATCACGAATTAACAAACTGTGAACGAAATGCCGTTTTGTAAGCCAAAATAGTGAGATGCAAAGATCCTCAACTAGAACCTGGTGCTATGCGACACTTTTCAACAACGTTCGGTATTGGAAAAAATATTCCAAGCAATATTTCGATATATCTGTGCCTATGCATATTAATGTATTTTCTAATGTTTGAGTTACACTTTTATATTTCCCCCTCGACATGTAACCTTATCGATCTCAAAAGTTGTATATGACTTGTTTTCTACCAAATGGAAATATTTTAAAATGTCTATTGGTTATTACATTTTCATGTTTATTATTCAAAAATGAAGGATTCCAGTCCATTTCTAAATTTAAAAACCCTAAGATTCCAGACACACTTGATAGAACTCCATGTGCCTTTTAAAAGTAGTTTGCAAACTGTACCTTCTTCGTAAATCTTTTCCAAATATATTTAAACCATTAGAGACATCGAAATATACGGCCACTGTTTAAATTGTTAATATAATGTAAAATGTCTTGTAAGAATAAATTAATAACGCAAAGTAGAGAGAAAACAAACATCTAAAACTATATCTATATATATATATATATAGAGAGAGAGATAGAAGAAAAAAGAGTGATAAATATGCGACGATTGTCCAAATTTATTTCAAATTTCAATTGTTCAATGCAAGGTGTATTCAGTAATAAACTAGTGTTTATTATACTTTCCTTAAGCCAAGGCTTTTCAAAGATCGAAATCTTATCATCAGAGGAGAAATACAGATGGATAAGTTGGCTTTCGAAAAAAACAAAGTTCAAATATTTGAAAAATATGAAAATTATTATTGAAGGAATTTTTGTTAAAAAAACGCAGTGAATGAAAAGAAAAATTCCGTGAAAAATATATGCAGATTGTCCGGGTGGTAAATTTCCGTTGAAAAGAAGTCAAATGAATTGTAGAATGAGAAGAAAACTTTTTGCGTGGGAGCAGTGTGGAGAAAGAGCTAAAAATATAGGTGAGTCCAGACGCACTTAAAGGGGATTGAAAGGGGAGAAATTGGCCATATATATATATATATATATATATATATATATATATATATATATATATATATATATATATATATATATATATATATATATATATATATATGTATGTTTATATATATATATATATATATATATATATATATATGTATATATATATATAGTAAGCAATGAAAATATATATGGCAATCTAGCTACACAGAGGCTCCCGTGTTTAATCCCCGGGGGGGGGGGTCGTCATATATACATGAAACACAGTAGCCTCTGTGTAGCTTGATTGCCATATATATTTTCATTGCTTACTACCTAGCTCTACTTACGTATCGAGCACTGTTGAAGTAAATACTGAAAACTGATACATAAAAAAATGATATCTCCTTATAATATTTCATGTGGATACATTAAGTACTAATATATATAAATATACATGTATATATATATATATATATATATATATATATATATATATATATATATATATATATATTCCATGATAAATGCCAGTATACTGAAATCATATGCCCTTAATAGGGTTGAGATGAAAATTCATATACACTAAATGTACAAAAGCAAGGAAATTCTCAAATTTGTACACTTTTATGGTCATAAAGGGTATGCGAGCACAACAGGTCTATGTATTTTACTGGTAGGAATTCTTCAGCGCACCTCACACACTTCATCCACTAAGTCATAGTGATGAATACTGTAGTGATGTGATAATGAAATGGATTGATTGATATATAGTCATACCCTTAATGACAATAAAAGTGTAAACATTTTGGAATGTCTTTGCTTTTGTACATTTATTGTAAATGAATTTTCATCTCAACCATATTAAGGGCATATGCTTTCAGTATACTGGCATTTATCATGGAATGTCACTACTTTTGTAAAGGCTATGCCTCAAGACAATGGTAATGTTTTAAGTTTTTTTTTAATTTTCTTGAGAACTAAGGTATATAGTAAACTGAAATAAATATGCCGTCAACTAGACCCTAGAATCTCTATCTCTGCCAAAATCAGCTGAATCCATCAAATATTTGATTAGATACATGGTGGCACACACGTACCTACGTACGTACACACGGATAACACAAAATCGCTCCTGACTTTTCTGGATCTCTGGGTTGCCTTGACTAATGATGCTGAAATTCTACACACTTATAGAACCTATCAAATTAAAATTTTGTGAAACGTTTTAAATAATTTGGTTGTATGGTTTTTGAGTTATGACTAATCAAATACATTAGATGTCTAGCATAAGTCGTTTTTGAAGTATATTACGGGATAGAG
>OY744515.1:269300611-269345611 GCA_963556195.1 Sepiola atlantica | reverse complement strand
TTTGGACCTCGTCACCCTTTTGGACCTCGGCACCCTTTTGGACCTCGTCAGTCGTACTCCCGTGTATGACCTGATGGTGGCAGTGAAGGGGGGTTGCACACCCGAGTACACCCAAGTTGTGACGGAGGGGGGGGGTGCACACCCGAGTGCGCCCAAGTTGTCGAGGGGACTGTCGCACCGAGCGACAATCCAGTTGCGGAGGGGACTGTCGCACCGAGCGGCAATCCAGTCTTGGCGGGGAGCACACCCGGGTGCGCCCAAGTTGGGGAGGGGACTGTCGCACCGAGCGGCAATCCAGGCTGTGCAGGAAGCACACCCGAGTGCGCCCAGAGTATGTCGGAGAGGGCCGCACCTAACGGCACTCTGGTTGAGTTGGGGGAGAGCACACCCGAGTGCTTTCCAGTATCTATATGGGATATGCCCATGTCGGGGGTTAGCACACCCGAGTGCGCCCAAGTTCGTGCAGTTGCAAGGATTGCCGCAGCAGCCAGTAGCTCATGTGAGCTTAGTTTCGGGGATTTAAACCATTCCGTTGGCCTTAGTCTCCCGAGAAATATCCATTTTGATTTCGAGAGACGCAATCGTAAAGGCAATAAGGCGCAGGCTCTTAAAAAAGCCAGCCCCTAGATTTAGAGATAGCCCAGAAATTATATAGGCCAGGGTTGTTTCTTGTGTGCTCCTCAGGGGATTCGTCTTCAGAAGAAGAAAGTCAAGTAACAGGAAAAGCAAGAAAGGGGACCTTAAAAGCACCACCGGATGCGTGGCCTGCTCTGAGTAGATCTAGTTCCCAGATCCCAGCAGGGCAGAATACCTCAACCATAAATGCTCCTCAGGTCCAAAGAAAAATAACAAAGTGGGGGCCCCAGAACCAGAAGACCCTAGAGCATTATAAGGAACTCTTCACGGAAAAATATAAAGACCTTACGGGGGGAAATAAAATCAAACTCATCCTTGGTACCTTAAAGAGTGTGAGAGCTTGAATAGTTACTCTGGTGACCACATACATCAAGTTAAAGGGATTCACTGGGGTCCCTAAAGATCAAATGTATCAGATGTTGGGGGACTTAAATATACCAGCCACATATATCCTGAAAAAATCATATGCAGCGTGGAGTATACTGCTCCCTATCCCGAAACAGACAGATAAAGTATCAAGAAATGATATCTTGTGGAAAAGGGCTCTGGATCAAAACTGAGTACCTGGACAGAAGGCGGACGACTGTTAAGATACTTGGCGTCCCATCGCAGATTATCTGGATAGCATTATGTCTCAATATTAAGATGTAGAGGCGGTTCTTCCGGTCCGTGGCACCCGAAATATTCTCACGGGGGAATACATCTTTAAAATGAGGCTGAATTACGCCAGTTTCCTCGCGATACCAGCGCAACTTCGATGTGAAGCGTGGACAATGTCGCTAATCGTCGAGGGGAGCATACCACATTGCTGGCAATGCCTGACGCCGGGGAATATGGCGAAAGATTGCCCCAAAAGGATCGCAGCGAAATCCTCGGCGTCTGGGCATCCAACATCCAAAACAGTGCCAGCAACAATCAAAGTGGCAACTGAATTAAAAGTTGTAGCCACAACTAAAGTGCCGACTTCAACGGAAGGAACAACGGATGAAAACAACCACACCAACATCTGAGGAAAAAAACTAAGGAGGCTCCCTCGGCTTGGAACAAAGTGGTTTCTAAAAAGAGTGATAAGGCCTAAGTTAGTCATAACCTCGCCCAACCCGAAATAACGCCAACACCGGCAGTCAAGAGAAAACTTTCGGAGCACTCTTCAGAATCGGAGGAAGACCAAATAGAGGAGGAGAGAATGGCAGTGGAAAGTGTCGTGGAGCCTAAAAAGGATCCGAAAGCGAAAAAGAAAAAAGAGGCCCTAAACGAGGAAGAGAAAGAAAAGATGGAAGAAGGCTCAGTAGATCCTGACACTAGGAATGCCCAACCTACAACTCCCCAACCTCCAACACCCACAGTATCGGTTGAGGAGAGTACCCCTCCCCTTTCTAACAACCCTTGTGAGGGAGCACCTCCAGAAAAGGAGAAAATTGCGAAGAAACCTGTGGCAGAAGCAGCTCAAGAGAAGCAGGTAGTAGTCAACGAGGAATGAAACCCACAACTTCTACTCAGCCGGTCATCAGACGGGAAAGAAAATAAAAACTCCCTTTCTTGCACAGGGAAAAAATATTGTATAGCCGATGCCTCCCAGGTTCAGTCGAACTTGAACGGGAGACAGAGGAGATATTTGAAGCAACTGGAGGCGTTTACCCATGTTGATGGGAAACAAGTTCACAATCCCCTGAACTTTCAGGATGCACCCAAAATTACCACTTTCCTAAGGCAGGACAAGGGCAGTAGAGCAAGGGCCCTTTGGAGAATGGTAGAGGAGGGACAGGTGGCATTTCCGGGATTTAATCTTATAGATGAGGAGCATCCAGCGGTAAAAAAACTGGCTTCAAAATGTCCGGGAAGGGACACCATTTATGTTCATCCCTCATTTTTTCGGGCCTTGAAGCTAACTTTTCCCCTGGACGTGGGAGGTCTGGCTCGAGACGGACGGATTTCGTCCGAACTGCTGACCGGCAGTCTTGGTCAGGCCTTCGGCGTCCTAACTCCCGAGGACTTTAGGCCCATTTGCGACATCTAATAAAGGATAATGGCTTTAAACCTGGCCACATTGAATGTGAGGGGCATGAGATCTTGAAGCAAGGCTGTTCGCGTGCTGAGGGATCTTATGGCCCTTAATGTAGATATAGCTGCGATCGTGGAGACCCACTTCGTTTCGTATGGGGATTGTGATGTGCTGACTGACGTTATCTCAGCATATGGCAATGTCCGTAATTGTGGTGTCTCTTTGCTAGTGAAACGCACTCTGTCTGCGACAGTGAGCGTTGTTCATACGGATGCGATAAGTCGGCTGGTCGTAGTCGATGTTGCCGTTAAAAACAGTAAGTTTCGGATCGTTGCGATGTATGCGCCCGACATTGCTGGTTAGAGGGGTTCCTTTTATCGACGGCTGGAGACGTTTCTCGGGGGTCCGGAGCGAATAATTTTAATGGGGGATTGGAACGCCGTCCTTGACCCCAAGATAGATAAGGTCGGTTGGAATAGAGGGTCGGGATGGTGTGAAAGCAGTCTGTCTTACCTGATGGCCTCATGCGATCTTGTCGACAGGTTTCGCGTTGATCACCCAGGGCGGGAGATGTGGACGTGACATACTAGCGCGGCCTTCTGTCCAAGTACTGTTAGTTAGAAGAGGCGACATAGATTTTATATCTTGTCCCACGTTCACTTGGTTAGGTCATTCGGACCATAAATTGGTTATGGCCCGTTTGAGTTTAAGTGATAGGCCTAGGTTAGCTGGGTACTGGAAGTTGAATACGTTCTTACTGGAGATACCCGACTTCCGGGACAAGCTAACGTTACTACTTCAGCGGGGTTTAGTGGGGGCGGTGATCGTGAGTAGTTGGTGGGTTAGCACTAAGGCTCATGTTAGACGCGTGTGTGTCCGCTACAGCCAGCGCCTCGCTCGAGATAGGGCTAGGAGGTAAAAGTTTCCCAGGATGCATCCATCTAAATAAATGTTGATTAAGATCAAAGTGTAGTATCTGTTCCGATGGATACTGCACCCCATAGACTGGTATTGTCTTGGCATTCTGGGCTTGCTTTACGCCGGTCGATGGGTGCGTCCTGTGCAGTTCTAGGAGGTCCACCCTCCCAGGCTTCGCCTCCCCTCTTTAGGGAGGAGTTAGTTTATCGCTTACTGCCGTAGGTGCCCCTACCGAGGAATGCCGACGGGGCTGCCCAGGCAATTGTTAAACCCCACTAACCCGACCCGATCATGGGTCACATCTTACTTGTGGGAGTAAGATAAAAACTGGCCTTGTGCTTAACTCCTGAGTAGATCTTAACTCTACATGCTAACTATTCACAACATTAATCTGCCTTTCTAACACCACTGCAAATAACTTCCCTGTCTTCTTATGTGCAGCTGAATCCAAACGGACTTTTCTATGAACAGACTTTCTTTCCAAAAAATGCTCATTAGTGGAACACATTGCCATTGAACTGTTCCCTACATACTACAATATCGTCGTGTTCATGTCTACTGTGAAAAATAGGTATTGAACCGTCATCTTAAATAATCAAGTTTTGACTATTTCATTCATCCTTATAAAGCTTCTCATATGCTGTTAATCGCCTAACTGACACTCTCATTAAGCCTTAGCCTTGAATGGCATTTTGCCTTGGTAAGTGATGACTCATGAATATATTAATAGTACCTGCTAACCGTACATTTATATGTTGGTTCGTCGTTCTGATTATATATATATATATATATATATATATATATATATATATATATATATATATATATGATGTCGAATCAACAATTTATAATAAATGTAATAATGTAAACAGACATCTCGCTGCTCAGATCCCAATTTAAGCTTAACCCCCAAACCTTCTCCCCTTTTCTTTTTTCTCAGTAGCTCCTTAAGTTTACAGTGGGGGCCTGCCTTGTTTGGGGTGAATCATGTTAAACAATTTTTTTTTTGTTAATGGATCCGATATTGTATTGCATTCTATACTATGTCTGCTTCGGAGGTTATTGTCGCACAACATACGTGCTCCTATTGTTGTACGGCTTACTCTCCACCGGTGTTCGCTCCAAAACGGTAGATGGTATTCCGTTTCCATCCATATCTGATCAGCGATTCATTACTTTCCACAATCTTTAAGTATTACAGATTTCCGATATTCTTATCGCCTCATTTTGTATATATCTCCACGCTATGATTTTTTCTGTAAGAAACTTGAATCGGGCAAGATTTTGTTGGAGATTTGAAACGCTCCTTGATAATCTCTCGATGTGATGTTGTCTTTTTCAGACAAGTCCTTCCTTATATGATACACATACTCTGGTGAGTTTATTTGTGGTGTAATTAATGTTTGCATAAAACATCTAAGTACATCACCTGCAAATGAATCGTGTTTTGCTTCAGAAGTACAGAACATAAAATGCGTTTACAAAAAAATCGGTCACAAAACAAAACGTATGTGCAGAAATCCGCATTCATCTATAACGGATCTTTTCATACTTGGTGGCGTCTCTCTGATGAAATGTTTAAGATCCGTACATTCATATCATACATTCTATGATATGTTTCGTTTCGTTTGAAGCAGAAAATGTATGAACATATTAAAGGTCTAAAGCTGCATGATAAATAGATTGTGATTTATTATAGAACTGATCCGCCTTCAGTGAATCAGAAACCCCACAGAAATAAAACTTTACGTACATTTAAAAGCAACGCGTGAGTTTATCAGTAATTCTTAATGGTCGCTTGAATTTTGATAAGGCTTCCATAACAATTGACCTTTGGCTACTAACCAAGAAGACACACCATACAAAATATACGATGCATTAATGATACCAATGCTCTGATATTTACTTGTATGGTTTGGTGACAATATATTGAAAGAAACTGGTGTCAATCAAAGACGATGGATCACGCAACCAAATTATCTATTTATTCAGTTAGTCAAGGAAATATTGATCTTTGTGTTGCCATTCTTTCTCGTCATAAATGTATTTAGTTCTTCATAATTTCATTTCCTTTTTTCCAATATTCATTGTTTATCTATTTTTTTTACTAAATTATTAGTTCTTAAATTTTTATTCATTTTTTGATCGTTTATAATTCTATTCTAGTGTATTTATATTACTTTCTGTACTTGCTTCTTGTTTAACTCTCTTTTTGTGCCTTTCTTTGTTTATCTTATTTGGTGTGTGCCTTACTTTGTTTCTCTTATTTTGTGTGTGCCTTTCTTTGTTTCTCTTATCTTGTGTGTGTCTTTCTTTGTTTCCTTTATGTTGTGTGTGACTTTCTTTGTTTCAATTATTCTTGTTCTTTACTTACATTGTTGTTATTGTAGTCTATTTCATGTTATTCTCGTGTGGATTATATTAACACTGGTTAATGCTAATTTGTCATACTTGATTATTTGTTTCTTCACTTATTTTTATTTTTTATTTTATCACCCGATATTATATTTGTCTCTTTTTCTTTTTCTGTGTAATGTTGTGTTCATTTATTATATATATATATATATATATATATATATATATATATATATATATATATATATATATATATATATATATATATATATATATTTCGACCTTTTTTAATGGCTGTACTTTTTTATCATGAATAGATTTACAGTTATTTTGTCATTTCCTTTTCTTCCTTCCTTTTCATTCTCTCTTTCGTTTATTTTTTTATTTGTTATTCTTATGTTTCTTTATAACTGTGTAGCTTCATTTTTCGTTTTCATTTTATCCTATCGCTCCCTTTATTACTTCTCTCGCTCTCCAAACTCATTACCATATTACTTATATGCCCCTTATTATTTGTTTGTTTCTCTGGTATGTTTCTGTTTTAGTTTCTAACTCTCTATTTTTCTGCGTTTTTATTGTCTCTCTCGTATATATTATTTGTAGAAATGTTTTGTTTGTCTGCAAATATCACCGTGCAACACATGATGGCTTTTTACCATCCTAAGAAATATAATTACAGTTCATCACCCAAGTGAATTTAGAATCACCGGCAACATTGCTTTACTACGAGGTTGCAATAATTTGATATAGTGCAAAGTCTAAAATATACAGAAATAAGCCAACAAATAAACAATAAGTGTACTCCTATGGTGAGATTGAGAGTAACAAATAGTAATAAGGTTTACACGTAAAATAAAGAATAATAAGAAAAATAAAATCTGTCGACTTTAATACATGATGCTTATATATTCAGATGGGAATAAAGTACTAAAGTTGTGCGCATTAGTCAGCAAGGACACCAAAAAGACAACAACGTTGAGTGATTTCTTTGTATATTATACATTTATGGTATTCCTATTTGCAGAGAAATATATTTTTTTAAATATGTATATTGGTAAATACTCACAAGAGATCACCTTTACACTGATGTATATATATATATATATATATATATATATATATATATATATATATATATATATTAATAATTGAGTGTATGTACCTGTATGTATGTATGTCTGTATGTATGTATATCTGCATGTATGTCTGTCTGAAGCCGAAACTCAATCAGAGTAGCATGGTTATTTACTAAGTCGCCCAGCTCCCTTATATACTGCTAGAAAAACCCACCGGAAACACTATGCGCCTTTCTCAATTTACATAATTAATTGCTTATCAACTTCTAATGAATTACTATTCGCAAATATACACCCATGATAGTACTTGTGAGATTTCCATATATAATATATATATATATATATATATATATATATATATATATATATATATATATATATATATATTCGTACGTATGCCAATATATATTAATACATATGCACATTGCAGTATGTTCACATCTATATGTACTTCTTGGTCTGTACACTACTACACAGTTGTTATATATATATATATATATATATATATATATATATATATATATATATATATAACACATGTGTAGTATTGTACAGACAAATAAGTACATATACATGTGAACATACTGCACTATGGATATGTATAAATATATATGCATATATATACAGGGTGTTTCAAAAGTCTTGGGAACATAACGATTTTTAATAACTCAAAAACTATTAGGAGTTGAAAAATGAAATTGGTACCGTTGGAAAGGTTAAAGTTTCAAGTTTCGTGGGGAATCTTCAAAGTTGCTACATATGAGCACCATTCGTCACACGGCAGACATCTAGTCGATAGTCCATTTCCTGCCAAACGCGTTCCAGCATCTTGACGTCAATGGTTCCCACAACTGCCGTTACTCGAGCCTTTAGTTCGTCAATATCTCTTGGAAGGGGCGGCACATAGACCTGTTGCTTGACAAAGCCCCAAAGGAAAAAGTCACACGGGGTAAGATCTGGAGACCTAGGAGGCCAGGGCATGAGAACGTCATCACCTCGCCCAGATCTCCCAATCCATCTACCAGGCAGCCTTGTGTTAAGAAACTGCCTTACTCTAAGACTCCAGTGTGGTGGTGCACCATCTTGTTGAAAAATGAAGTCATCAGATTCTGCTTGTTCCAACTGAGCCATTAACCAGTCTTCCAGCATGTTGAGATAGGATTCACCAGTGATAGTGGCCTCTTCAAAGAAGAACGGTCCATAGACACCTTTCTTGGAAATTGCACAAAACACGTTCACTTTTGGTGAATCTCGCTCGTGCTCAAGAAGTTCATGAGGATTCTCAGTACCCCATATGCGAGTGTTATGCTTGTTAACTTTGCCATTCAGATGGAAGGTCGCCTCATCGCTAAAAACAAGCCGGTCATCAAAGCCGTTATCTTCCAACTTCTCTTGCATTGCAATGCAAAAGTCACGGCGAAGTGGCTTATCAGTGTCCTTCAACTTTTGGACCAACTTGAGCTTGTAAGGTACCATTTGCAGTCGTTTCCTTAAGACACGCCAGCCAGTTGCTGGAGCAAGCTGAAGTTCCCTGCTGGCTCTTCTCACTGATTTACGGGGGCTCCGCTGAAAGGCTGTCCGAACTTGCTCAACTGCATCTTCTGAAGTTGAAGGGCGACCTGTTCGCTTACTTGGGCACAAACACCCATCTTTCACAAATTTAGCATGCCATCTGACAATGGATTTCCTTTCAGGGGCTTCTTTTTTAAATTTCCTGCGAAATGCACGCTGAACACATGTCCACGATTCAGTCTTTGCAAATTGGAGGACGCAAAATGCCTTGTCTTGTTTAGAGAACGCCATTACTGCACCTGGAAAGATAACACGAAAATCATTAGTATGACCAGAAACTTGATTAAGCAAGCTTTAAAATGGCACCAGTTTCTATTTTTCTACCTGGAATAGTTCATGAGATATACGCATTTGTAATGTTCCCAAGACGTTTGAAACACCCTGTATATATATATATATATATATATATATATATATATATATATATATATATATATATATATATATATATAACACATGTGTAGTATTGTACAGACAAATAAGTACATATACATGTGAACATACTGCACTATGGATATGTATAAATATATATGCATATATATACAGGGTGTTTCAAAAGTCTTGGGAACATAACGATTTTTAATAACTCAAAAACTATTAGGAGTTGAAAAATGAAATTGGTACCGTTGGAAAGGTTAAAGTTTCAAGTTTCGTGGGGAATCTTCAAAGTTGCTACATATGAGCACCATTCGTCACACGGCAGACATCTAGTCGATAGTCCATTTCCTGCCAAACGCGTTCCAGCATCTTGACGTCAATGGTTCCCACAACTGCCGTTACTCGAGCCTTTAGTTCGTCAATATCTCTTGGAAGGGGCGGCACATAGACCTGTTGCTTGACAAAGCCCCAAAGGAAAAAGTCACACGGGGTAAGATCTGGAGACCTAGGAGGCCAGGGCATGAGAACGTCATCACCTCGCCCAGATCTCCCAATCCATCTACCAGGCAGCCTTGTGTTAAGAAACTGCCTTACTCTAAGACTCCAGTGTGGTGGTGCACCATCTTGTTGAAAAATGAAGTCATCAGATTCTGCTTGTTCCAACTGAGCCATTAACCAGTCTTCCAGCATGTTGAGATAGGATTCACCAGTGATAGTTGCCTCTTCAAAGAAGAACGGTCCATAGACACCTTTCTTGGAAATTGCACAAAACACGTTCACTTTTGGTGAATCTCGCTCGTGCTCAAGAAGTTCATGAGGATTCTCAGTACCCCATATGCGAGTGTTATGCTTGTTAACTTTGCCATTCAGATGGAAGGTCGCCTCATCGCTAAAAACAAGCCGGTCATCAAAGCCGTTATCTTCCAACTTCTCTTGCATTGCAATGCAAAAGTCACGGCGAAGTGGCTTATCAGTGTCCTTCAACTTTTGGACCAACTTGAGCTTGTAAGGTACCATTTGCAGTCGTTTCCTTAAGACACGCCAGCCATGCGCTGGAGCAAGCTGAAGTTCCCTGCTGGCTCTTCTCACTGATTTACGGGGGCTCCGCTGAAAGGCTGTCCGAACTTGCTCAACTGCATCTTCTGAAGTTGAAGGGCGACCTGTTCGCTTACTTGGGCACAAACACCCATCTTTCACAAATTTAGCATGCCATCTGACAATGGATTTCCTTTCAGGGGCTTCTTTTTTAAATTTCCTGCGAAATGCACGCTGAACACATGTCCACGATTCAGTCTTTGCAAATTGGAGGACGCAAAATGCCTTGTCTTGTTTAGAGAACGCCATTACTGCACCTGGAAAGATAACACGAAAATCATTAGTATGACCAGAAACTTGATTAAGCAAGCTTTAAAATGGCACCAGTTTCTATTTTTCTACCTGGAATAGTTCATGAGATATACGCATTTGTAATGTTCCCAAGACGTTTGAAACACCCTGTATATATATATATATATATATATATATATATATATATATATATATATATATATATATATATAATAAAATATGATACTTAAAATATCATTTTAGCAGATAGAACCTATAGTGAAATAGTTAAAGCTCAATATACGAGATAAAACAATTATAAAGATATGTATATATATATATATATATATATATATATATATATATATATATATATATATATATATAAATATAGATAACATAAAGGTGATAAACATGTACGAATGACAAATTAATTCCAACTTCGATTGTTCAATGCAAGGTATACTCGGTAATAAAATTATGTTTATTATTCTTTCCATAAGCTAAGGCTTTTCAAATATCAACATCTTATCATCAGAGGAATTACATAGATCGAATAATTGGCAGTGGAAAAGCCAAAATTCAAAATTAAAAAAAAATATTGAGTAATTGAGAGTGAAAAAAGTCCGTGTCAAAAAGATATGGGGTTTGTCCAGATTGTAATTGTCCGTTGATAAGGTGTCCAATGAAAGGTGAGTTATATGGAAAAGAGGTGTTTTCGTGAGGGCAACATGGAAAAGCGTTCTTAAATGAAGTAACTCCAATAGTGAGATGTTGAGTTACCATCGTAGGTGGACCGCACTTAATCGGAATTAAATATGAGAAATCGGGCCATTTTAAAAGTTACTTCCATGGTCGAAAGTGGGAAATTGAAGTTGAATTGTGTAGACTTGACGTTGACAGTGAAATGTTTAAGCAATTCTAAGAAAGACGAACTCCTTTAGTTAAAAACGAGGCCAAAATAAAAAGGGGTTTGGAAGGGATGAAATAAACTGAAGGATAAAGGTAGGAGGGTAGGATGGTTAGTTAAATGAGCTATGGCTGATGCTGGAAAGTAAGGGGAGGGGCGAAGTTTTTTGCAGGTAGTCACTAAAGCCGAGTCGAATAGGGAGTGGCCAGAGGAGGAATTTAGGTCATTGAGTGCATATATTACTTGAAAGAAAGGATGGGAGGTCCGTAATTAAAACAGATTTTGAACAGAAAAACAAATAAATTCGAAAGATTTAAAGGGTTTCAACTGGGAAGATTCTGGTTCAAATGAATGGGAATCTGTAATTTAAATGGTATATATGTGATAAATCCAGCAAAAACTAGTTTTTCGGAAGTGAATTTATAAATATTTAAAATATTTTAAAATAATTCCCAGTTGGTTAAATGTTAAGTGTATGATTAAACAAGAAAAGCTTAAGTGTATGATTAAAATAGAAAAGCTTAAAAGGAACAGAGTTAAACTGCGTGTAATAATTGATTAGTATTACAAATATTATGGGATAGGGTTGGGCTGCATGATGTAAACTAAAATGGATTGCTAGTGCGTTAAAAGTATGAATAGATTTTTAGGGGAAGTGAACCATTGAAGTAGTAACCAGGGAGCGTAGTTAAAACGTGAGAGAAATGGGATCTATGAGAAAGATATTGTCGGTAGAGTGAGGCATATACAGAGTCGATGGAATGGATACAAGGGAGATAATATATATATATACATATATATATATATATATATATATTTATATATATATATATACATATATATATATATATATGTATATATATATATATATATATATATATATATATATATATATATATATATATATATATATATATATATGGAGTGTAAATAAATAATATTAAATTGTGTTTACCTACACACGCTAGCTTCTGGGCAGGCATGATAATCTCAGGCAGTCGCACGGTTCAAAGCCCTGCCACAGCGTCAACATAAACTCCGTAATCAAACGTTGTAACCATTTTGCCACGGTAAATTACCACATTCAAAAAGGAAATGTAATTACTATTTATGAGAAATTCGGCATTGTTTTGATAGATTATGGTAGCGTTTGTTGCTTTTAGTAACATAGTACTATATCAATTGTTCTACTTCCTAAGTGATAAAGATGCAGAAGATGGCATTATTAGTAGTTTTGTTAATATATATTTTTTATTAATATTGAATATATATATATATATATATACATACATATATATATATATATATATATATATATATATATATATATATATATATATATATATGAACTCAATGTCTGTATGTATGTGGGTGTGTGCCTGTGCGTGGTTAGGGTTCCCTATTATTTCAGCTATTTTCAGTTAATTTCAGTTTAATGATGCATTTATTTCATTAGGACACAATTACATCAGTTGTAATTTGTAAAAAAATATGCAGGTCATTCACGAAAAAAACTGAAAGTCATTCAACCAAGAAATCAACGTCAAAGGGAGGCTGCGAAAGGCTGTATATATATATATATATATATATATATACATATATATGTTTATAAGGAGTAACACGATTTACACAAATGAGTGTATTCGCAGCATACTGTCAATTTCTTTTTATCAAATTGTCGAAGTATGAAAAAAATGACAGATCATAATTCTTATAAACAGCTTACACATTTTTGTTAAGAACATCATGGGGAATGTCTCAACTTAAACATCATTCCTAACCAGTCTAAGTATTATCAGAAGGATCTAAACTGAAAGAAAGTGTATACATGCCAATAAGAAGTAAAATAGAAGAATACGACAGTTAAATAAAATACCGATATATCAGATTTAATGCTATTTATGTCTGTCATTGTACTTCGTACGAGATAGCGTTATTTATATAAAAGCTGTGTCTGTCCATGGCATTGCACGGGAGAAATTGAACAAAATGTATTTAAATGTAAATAGGTCACATCGGAATGATATTCACAATAGTTAAAATACTAGATATTACATTAGTTTTTTTTCAAATGACTACGTTGATTTTTAAATTCCGGCGCATAGTCTTCTCTCCCCCGTCACTCGTAGGCAGAGGTTTAAAAATGTAAAAAAAAACATATTTGAGACGACTGGAATCAACCCTTTCGATCTACTTTCGTCACCACTGGTCAACGAAAGTGAGTAGAAAATGTATTGAAAACTAGATAATTGAAACTAACTGGCATCGTGTTATCATACTATTCATCTTAAATCAACCGAATGTAGTGTCCACCAGTAACACGTTTTGTGCTATTTTTATACCAAGAAATCACTGTTTTTTTATTGCTGGATATAATCCGTGTGAAAGGTTGTGGAATCAAAAAATGTACAGTGTATGGATGCAGTTGAATATCTTTGCGTATAGTTACTTAATTCAAAAGTCGAGTCGTTGAAGAAGTTGTAGCCGCCATGTTGATAGATGAAATACTGTTTCGTTTATTGCATTCTCTGAAAACCGGAATGACTATAAATGTATACGTAATAGGGGGAAATAATGTATTCCGATATTCTCAAAAATGAGCGGGATTAGCGGGAGCGTCCATTTAATGTGCTCAATGGGTTGTATTATGTTGTAAATTAATAAAAGACACATAGGAAATAATGGTAGACAATTTCCTTAAAAGTAAACGTTGTTGATTAATTCCCAGTGACGATGGGAGGAGGTCCAGTACTATGTGTTATTCGAAATAGTGTTTGCTACCACCTATATGGAGTATGTTTTGAGGAGAGTCGAAGATGGTTGGCCAAAAGTAATATTTACTGTTAGCTAAGGAAAAATAATAACCCGCTCGAATGAATTAACCTAATATAGTGGTGAGTTTAGTAGCCTTTGATGCATCTTGTTATTTTCTTATTCTTCGAGAAATAACAGGGGAAAATCGTCTTAATTTTTAATATTAAATATACATATATATATATATATATATATATATATATATATATATATATATATATATATATATATATGTGTGTGTGTATACTGATATAATACCTGTCCTAGAATAAGTAAAATTAATTCTTTGAAGAACAGTTTTGCACCAATTTTATGCAGACGTACGAAGATAGAATACTACTAAATCTTACGTTAGTGGGTGCTAATGCAGTGTTTGATCAAACTCCATTACGTGATTTCGATTCTAGGAAATGCGTGAAATGTAAGCTTAAAGCTTAAGAGGTGTTAATAAAAATTGGAATTGTCGGAGTCTATGTTAATTCATACATGATTACTATCGATACAATCCTAGAAAAATCTGATGTATTTTTATTCAAAAAGGTGTGGTTGGGTCACTATTTTGATTTCGAAAACCCTTTAAAATATTCCAAGGAAAACTGAAATTTTGGAAATATTGATTAATTCATGTGTACTACCGATTTCTCAGATTTCACAAAAAATCAGAGCAATCCACATTTTTACGAAGAGTTTCAACACCTTTTTTACACACTTGCATTAAAATTAATGAAACTAAATATAACCCACATTACCATCACGTAGATCCAGTAGCTGTGCACCAACATTCATAATGATCGTGTAATTAGATTAGGAGTGAACCCTTTATATACACATATAAACATATAACATACCTACTTTCTTATGTAGAATATATATATATATATATATATATATATATATATATATATATATATATCAAATACTTAAAACATTGTTATTTATAATACGATACATATTTTAAGTACAACATTTCATATTAATAATACAAATATACTATTTTGGATTATCGCAATATTGTTTAAAGGTTATATTGATTAGTATATTACTATATTTTTATAATGCATGTACAATTAAACATTATATATATATATATATATATATATATAATATTTATAAATAAATTTTAAATTGTTAATACTTACAGACGCTAGCTTTTCTAGTGTATTGCTCTCATCAGTGCAGGAAAGTATCAATTTCAGACAGTCGGGAGGTGCAAACACTGTTCACAGAGTCAGCTTAGAATCTGCAAGCAGTCGTCATATCTACTCGGCCAGCGGAAATTGTCACGTAATTAAGGGAAATTAGCGTTTCAAGCTGTTTTACATATAAATAATGCACATATACATAAATAAAACCCTCAACTACTTATGAAATAAATTAAACTATTCAATACAAACTACTTCATTATATCTTTATTAAAATATACACATTTATTTGCGCACATTTAATTTATATATGTTTTAAATCATTCATTTAATTAAGCCCTAAAATGTTTCATTACAATTTTTATTTATATCATATTCTGGATGCTACCATATTTTATTGAGAGACGCCATTTCTTTATTTACTTATCTGAATGAATTAGACTTTCCACCTACCGGAAATGTAATTTTTCTCTCAACTATCTCATATTAGTTTGTGTTTAGAAGCGTTGTTCAGTTTATTATTCAAATGTAACCTATTCTGTATCTCCTTGACAGATATTGCAAGACGAGTATAGAGGCAGCTAACCCGAATAAATAACGACGAATGCTCCTGTATTTATAAGAATAAATATGAATTAATAATTGCTGGTAATATATGTATTTATGGAAATAAGTTTTGGGGTGTGGATAATACGAATTAATAATTGCTGGTTCAGTTATTCAACAAGTATTGGGTTTACTGAAATATTTATACCTTAATAGTTTTTTTTCTGAATTTCACACTAATATTTTGACTATATTTTTCATATATATATATATATATATATATATATATATATATATATATATATATATATATGTGTGTGTGTATGTGTGTGTGGGTATGTGTGTGTATGGGTGTGTAAAAAGATGACAGACGGAAAACAAGTCAAAGTGCAGGAAAAAACAAACACAAGAGATTGTTTGACCGGTTTCGTTCGTGGGGAACGTCTTCAGAAATTGAAGAATACAGAAATAATGTTATTTTATATTGAAGGCACACACATGGGATGAGGGTAAAAAATTATCTTATTTGATCATATGAGAAAACATTAAGTTATGTTGGGACATTATAAGTATGTGATACATTCTTCTAAGGTGATCGGGGAGGGGAAAAGGCGGCAGAGAATGAACTACGGTAAACAATAGGGGTGTGAAATTGATACACTGGTAATTAGCACCTTAAGATTAAAAAGAAGTAAATAGGGATTGGTCAGCTTATTTGTCAACAATAGTGTTTTAAATGGCAATTCATTATAATGAAAAACTGAGGTGGAAAATGTGTGTAAAATAAAAACAAAAGGGAAATAACAAGTTAAAGGTTAGGAGAAAAACAAAAATATAAATGGGATTTAAAAATAGAAAAAATAAGGGTTAAATAGAAATGTATTAAAAAGGTAGCTTATAAATGAGAGATGTACAAAATCACAAAAATATCTCCTCACAAAATAACGGAAGAAAACAAATCTTACTTAGTTCTCCCCAATAACTCCATATCTATCACCCTACAGAAACAACTCAAACTCGACATAAAAGTAGTGACATCCACCTCTAAAACTATTAAAACACTACTTAATACGAAACCCCGTTCCCAACCACCCCCAAAGACACCTCTCACTCTGCTGGCATCTACAAGATAAAATGCGCCGTATGTCCGATTTTCTACATTGGGGAAACATCCAGTAACCTAAGATCTCGCATTTACGAACACAAGCGGGACCTCAAACACGACATTTCCACTAATGCTCTTGTGATACACAGGAACACTCTCTCCCACAATTTAAACCTTTTAGACTGCACTCTCCTCAACAGCGAACACTCACTTTCACGTAGCAAATGCATTGAATGCGCGACCATTCTTCTTTCATGAGCTTCAAACTTCAACTTAAGGCACGGATCTTATACCCGAAGCAGACACTTAGCTGAAGCTGCACTAAAACAATGCATTATATTGCACCACTGCACCCCTGACTAAGTATATATATATATATATATATATATATATATATATATATATATATATATATATATATATAGATATATATGCATCTGTATATGTATATATATATATATATATATATATATATATATATATAGATATCCATGTTGGAAAATGTGTTTTGTATGTATGTATGTGTATGGATATATACACACATAAGTGTGTATATGTTTACATATACACATGGGCGTCTGTGTGTGTGTGTGTGCTTATATATTTTATATGTTTGTGATTTTTGCAAGCTCTCATTTATAAGCAACTTTTTTAATACATCTCTCTTGAACCCTTATTTTTTTTCTATTTTTAAATCCCATTTATATTTTTGTTTTTCTCCTAACCTTAAACTTTTTCTTTCCCTTTTGTTTTCTTTTTTCACACATTTTCCACCTCTAGTTTTTCATTGTCATGAATTGCTCTTTAAAAACCTATTGTGGACAAAATAGCTGACCCATCCTTGTTTACTTCTTTTTAATCTTTAGGTGCTAATTCCTAGTGTATCAATTTCACACCCTTTTTATTCACCGTAGTTTAATTCTCTGCCGAAATAAAAAAAACGATTTAGGAGAGAGAAAGAGAACAGAAGCAAAGAAAACGTTGAAAAACGAGATCCTGTGTTTGCGAGACAGGCTCGGATGTCTGTAGACGAGATGGAAAAGATCGGTATCCTTAAAGTTAATTCTGTTTTGTTATTTATTTAGTGGAAAGATTACCTAAATAAAATGACATTAAATGATATATATTATTAGTTTTAGCTTTATCCGTATCTATCTATCTATCTATCTATCTATCTATCTATCTATATATATATATATATATATATATATATATATATATATATATATATATACATATATATATATATATATATATATATCCTTTCTATTTATCTATCTTTCTATCTATATATATATATATATATATATATATATATATGTGTGTGTTGGCGTTTATATGTGACTAGCGGGGCTACACGGCGTTGCTCGGCGCCATACACACATATTATTGAAGTAAAATCGCGTGTGTAACACTTGTATTTATCTTCCTCTCTCTATAGCCGTCTCTTTATCTTTCTACCTTTCTTTTCCCTGGTCGCCCCATTTCACTGGTACTTACTCATTTTGCTTTTTTCGAAAACTGTTACTTTCCCACCATTTCTCTGACGTTGCCCGAGGCAAAAGTATGATATATTTCTATAAAATGTCCAACGCTGTCTGCGCCTTCTATATAGGTGCATATCTCCGCCCCGGTGTGCATACTATACAAGTACATATCTCCGACCTGGTGTTCATACTAAATACGTACCTATCGCCGTCCCGGTGCGCATACTATATACGTACCTGTTGCCGCCCCGGTGCAGATACTATATAAGTACATATTTGCGTCCCGGTGTGCATACTACATAAGTACCTATCGCCGCCTTGGTGTGCGTGCTATATACGTACCTATCGCCGCCCCGGTGCACGTGCTATATAGATGTCGATCACCACACCGGAGCACATGCTAAATACATACCTATCACTTCCCCGGTGCGCATGCTATATACGCATTGATTACCGCTTATGTGCACATGTTATATACGTACCTATCGTAACCCCTGAATGATAAATAATTACCTATCGCCGCCCCGGTACGAATGCTACATGTGTACCTATCGCCACCCTGGTGCGCGTGCTATATACGCACCGATCGTCGCCCCAGAATGCATACTATATACGTACATATAGCCGTCCCGGTGCGCGTGATGTATACGTACCGATTGCCGCCCCGGTACGCATGCTATATACGTATTTAATGCAGCCACTGTGCACATGCTATATACGTATATATCGCCACACCTATGCACTATTATATACGTACCTATTGCTATTCCGGTGCACATACTATGTATATATATATATATATATATATATATATATATATATATATATATATATATATATATTTATACTTCCCCCATACATAGAAATATTTTTAATTATAAAGAAAAGAAGAACACAATTTTTTTTTGAAAACCCACTAAGAAAAAAAAATGTTACCTTCCTCCATACATAGAAATATATTTAGTTTCAAAATCAATGTGTTTACCCCCCCCCCATTTTTGTTTTCATCCTTCCCCCAACATATACGTATGTGTAATTAGAAAGAAAAAGAGAAAAAAAAAGTTTTGCCCCCACCCAATTTTTGTTTACCCTCCCCACCTAATAAAAATATATTCAATTAAAAAAGATGAAAAAAAAAAAGAACTTCCCGCCCCCCCCCAAACAAAAAATTGATTTCATTTCTAGATGGCGTTAACATATATTTTTTAATTCAGAACCTAGAACGATGACATCATATACCTATTACTATGACGTCATGTGCACAACAATGAGTAGGTTGAAAAGAAATTCCAAACCTATAACGATGACGTCATGTAACTATTACTATGTCGTCAGAGAATCCTAGATGGCGTTAAAATACAATACAAACCTATAACTACAGTAGTTCTATCTAGGATATTGGCTTTTTCTCTAGGACAACGCCGAGTATTTAGAAAATCAAGGCGGCCTCCAGAGCACTACTGAACTCACTCTTACTGATCCCCACCTCATTTTCATCTGAAAAATAGTCCAAAGGGGAAAGAAGATGGCGGTAACATATTATCCAAACCTATCACTAGTATGGCTCGATCTAGGATATTGAGCATTTTTCTCCCGGACAACGCCGAGTACTTAGAAAATCAAAGAGGCATCCAGAGCACTACTAACATCATTTTTCCCGATTCCGCCTCCTTTTCAGCGTAGATGCTGTTAAAATATTATCCAAACCTATCACTACAGTAGCTCTATGTAGGACATTGAGCACTTTTTCTCCCGAACAACGCCGAGTACTTTGAAAATCAAGGAGGCCTCCTGAGCACTACTGGCATCACTCTTACCGGTTGCCAGGTGCGGATGTGATTGAGCAACCCTTGTTTCACTACACACTCTTAACGTAGCCTTCCTAAGATGTTATTGAGGCATCCGGACAGAACTTATAGGATGACCTGATACAACCGGACAGAATTTAGGGCAAGACTGGGTACATCTGGCAAGGGATTATGGGTCATGTTCAGTGAGTGCGCATTTTTATGAAGTTGTTACCTAAATACATTGCATAATTTCCAAATTACTACTGAATAACGTTGAAAAAGTCTGAAAAATACGGAAAAATGCGATCCCCTAACGGTAAATGGCCCCGTTTACCCTCAGCAATTTTTTTTGTTGTTATTTTGAGATATTATGATCCCAGGTATTTTTGACAGTTTTGCCGAGTAGTTTTTGAGGAGTAGCTGGGCATACATACAGACAGACACATAGACATACAGACAACTACCCTTTATATAAGAGATATGATTATCTTTAACATAGCATACTCAGACATTCGATGAAAAAGATTAATTCTCAATTTAGAACTGAATATTACACTATTAGTCTCTGGTGAGTTCTATGAGATTATATTCATTGCAACAAACAGAATAAATATTACATAATAATGCAATAACTATATTTATAAGTGCAACATATAAAATAATTATATTATGTATGTATTCATTTATTTTCCTTTTTTTCTCATAAACGAATGCACCCAAGGTGCTTTGTTAAAAACTTTCGAAAAATAAATAATATTGATGAGCTGCGTCAAAATATATTTCATAAAAACATCATCAAGAGTGTTTGTTTATTTTTTTCGTCTGTTCAAATAATCTTTGGAATCATCTGCAAACTATTTAATATTCATATTGAACGCATTACACGTTGGAGTGCATCAGAATCATTTCTGTTGATGCGAGAAATACAGATTTTGAAAATGACTGACCGGGTGGTCGATGTGAAAAACAATATGGCGGCTGACACGCAAAGTGAAAATTGATGACGTCATTTGATGCTGAACTTTCTGTTGGCCGTATGAGCCTTTTGTGTGTTTTCCTTTCCTGCTTCATGTATTTCAGTCTTTTAGAAATGTTGTTTACATTCATCGGTTGTTTGTTTACGTAGAAATAGAATACGTGCGATTAGGTTTAGGTTGGCCGCACGAAGGTAAAACTGCTGAGATAATATCATTTTGTCCCCTCTTAATCTTGTACGTGATGACTCTGTATTTTTAGTATTGATTTTCCATGTACAGTTTAGTAGTTGCCTACCTTATGCGTGTCTTCTTTAAAAAAGAGAATTACACACAGACATCATTTACACTTTTGCACACGCCTATATTATGCTCTTGCTACTCTTGTTTATCTTTATTTGCAAACCATCTTTGTACGATAAAGATTATGAAGTGAAGCAAACGTTGGGCAAACCTTAACCGCACTTCATCTTAAGCGACATCTTTGAAGTGCAATGGAAAGAAGAAATACGCAGCAATTGAACAATCCTAAAAAAAGACAATGTCTGATATTGGCTGGGGTTTTAATTCTAGATCAGTCGTTCTACCAATGCTAAAACGTTTATCCTTACACTCTAATTTGACTAGAAGCATGGGAGGGTGCGATTTAGATAGATTGTTTTAGGTATCAAAAAGTGACTTAATAGGCACTTCCAATTCTAAACTAACGAGTCGATGTTAAGTTCTGTATTAATTTAAAACAAATGGAAACAACATTTAATTTCATGTTCATCAGAATGGGTAACAAACTTTGTTCCTGCATATTTAAGTGTTTTTCCTTTTGTTTAATCCATTACTATCTCTTTAACCAGGTTCCCTGCATTAACGCGCTCTTATAGCTCAACGAAATTACAACTTGTCTATGCCCATGACATCAGTCGTATAATTACTGTTTCCTCATTTCATTTCATGCCAATATAGTTTTTATTATTTTAGATCATGTGGCATGTTTCTTCATAAAGTTTATATACAAACCACGGTTTAGTTTTTTTTTCATTTCGTATCTGTGTGATCAGTGAGAGCGGTATACTTTCTCAAGCACGGTCACTTCGCATGTGGTCAAGCCGAATTTGCATCATGGTATGTTTTACTTCAAGTAAAGGTTTCATTTTCGCACGTGTAAAGTATGAATCATATTCTAAGATTAGCGCTTAAAGTTGAATTAGGGGCGAGAGATTTTGTAAAGAAGGAATTAGTATTTATTGATTTACAAAATTACTTGCGCAAGTAATAACGAAAATGCTTAATATACAGAATTAGAGGATTGCGAAAACGTGCTTTAGCGAGAACTAATTTAATAAAGAATGTTCGGGTAACATTCCGCACGCTTGCCTCATGGAGTTAGCTTGCGATGCATTTTAAGGGTGATCTCGTAATGCAGTTAGACCGACGTCAACCAAAATAGGTGAATTGGAAAAGAGAAATGCGACAGCTTTCTGTAGGGGTGTCTTAATGCTGTCAGGAATACTAGGGTCATTAGGAGAAAGATCTGCAGAGTTAAACGTTTCAGGCTATGATGTTTGATTAACATAACATCTAAAAGAACAGTGATTGGATACTCTTTTGGCCAAACAACACTTGAGATGAGACAATAACTCAGCAATTTATGAGTGTTTTATGAATTCTAATAGTATATAACATTAATTAAGATAACCTTATTTCTTATACGGAGCTCAGAGTTTGCTGAATGTCGAGCTGTAACGAGTTTTACAAAACAATCGAGGCTGTCTATTTTGTTAAAAACAATCGAGGCTGTTCGATTTGTTACAAAATCATCTAGCCTTTGCAACTAGTCGAATTGGCCTTGTAATACGAAATTAGTCGCTGATCGAGAAGGAAGCCGAATCAAGACATCAGTCGTTCAATTACACAAACTGGGTTATGTAATGATGAATACCTGATCCACATGGGAGATTGTTGGGTGTCATATGTTTAGCCGATAATATTGGATAAGCGTATATTACTACGCGATGCAAACTGCTTTCGTAGGGTGAGTGAAACAAGTCTTTTGTGTAAGGTGTATGCATCTCAGTATATATTTATAATTTATATACATATAAATATATATACACATATATATATATATATATATATATATATATATATATATATACATTATAAAATAACCGTTATTGATTTATATACGTAAGAAAATACACACTATATATGTATTAAGCATTAATAGTGCAATGCAAGCAAAAGGAAACATTCATGAAAACAATCACAGTGTAATGACCCCAACACAAACAGTCCCATCTTCGAATAACAACTCATCATTCTCAAGTTTTCCGTATTCTTTGTCACAACGATATTCTTCCAATACAAATCTACGGCCACCAATGTGTTTGAAGTCTTTGAATACAAACTAAATGCGCATATATATTGTGTGTACATTTTCATTGTATATTTTTTGGATAAAATATGTTGCTTTAACGAAATATGTATGCATATATAAATATGTACACTACGCAACGTGTTAGTGAGTACTATTATATGAACGCAGTAACATTCATATGACGTTTCCTGCTACTCTATGAACAAAACTGCAACTTAGATTCTCACTCTCTCTCCTTGTCTGTCTGTATGTATGGATGTCTGTCTCTGTCATATATATATATATATATATATATATATATATATATATATATATATATATATATATTATGGGAAAAGAAGGGTGAAGGTTATCCAATCTAATGGGAAATGAAAAAGGAAAAACCAAAAAG
Organism: Sepiola atlantica; assembly: GCA_963556195.1. Classification (NCBI taxonomy): domain Eukaryota; kingdom Metazoa; phylum Mollusca; class Cephalopoda; order Sepiida; family Sepiolidae; genus Sepiola; species Sepiola atlantica. Next base: position 269,321,815 of record OY744515.1, on the reverse strand, counting down.
GATGTGTTTGTATGTGTTCATCAACGGATCCTTACACCTGACTTCACCAAGTCCGGAGTCAGCCCTACTAGTTTTCCAGTAGCTGGCTACTACTTTCCTCCATTCAATTTACCATGTCAACCCTATATGTCCAAGTACTTGCATGACATTTTTCTACATATTATCATCCTGAAGAAGTCTTACAAATACAGACGAAACGTTGATCAACACATAAAAAACATCCTTTTTGGTTTTTCCTTTTTCATTTCCCATATATATATTATGAATATATTTAAAAGATCAAAGTGTTTTTATACCAGCAGACGATGTTGTTTCAGATTTTACGAGCTTGTTAGTTTTAATTTGATGTTTTGTAAGACGTGGTGCTAAAGGCGCTGATGAAGACCGTCTTGGATTAGCTTTATTAATTCATGAAATAAAATAAAATAAAGTATTTCCAAAATGTTGTGTAAGATGATTGTACGCCATACAAGACTTGATGTTCTAATTCTTGGAACAATTGTAATGTTACAATTCATTGACTCTTTTTATTATACATTTGGTTGTCTTATCTATCATCCATCTAGCTGATACCTATATCTACAGTGCTCGGTTGTGGCAACGTCCGTTCTTACGTGTTTATACTTTTACGTGTTTTATTAGGTTATATACCCTCCGTTCAAGAAAAAATGACCTTTGATTTAAACTTAAACTGAAGTTCCATTATTGTAGAGTTTATTCTTAACACTGTAAGATATTTTCCATAAATAATTCATATCCCTGTTTACAGAAAGCATCCCTATACTATCAGAGGACACCTACGGCGAAGCTTTTATTATAAGCATTAAAAAGTTCGTGATACCTTTGAGATGGAAGGCATACCACAACGATCGCGTCAACGCAAGGAGGAACCGAACACTGCATCCAGATCAAGGACTCCCAGTCAACTCAATCGCAGCTGAGGACGTTTTACAACGAGATGCAGCTAAATACTATGGACTAAAATATTTTAGGAACCCGAAGACAAACACATCACTCGACAATTTTAAGAAATATGTCGTACATCTAGCAACAAACTTGAAATTCAGAAGGGATGCTTGTTATGAAATTGATGCTCTTAGGCGTATTAACAATTTTTCCAAAAGGTTGAACAATAATGATGATAAAAATAACCTCCTAGTCCCAGCCGATCAGTCTAAAAACGTTTACTCCATGTCATATGATCAATATAAAACAATCTTACTTGAAGAACTCCATTAAAATTATGAACTGACCCGTAGGCAATCCATCAATGACATAAATATATAGGGTAAATCCTTACTCTCTAAACTGAAGATAGATTACATCTCTGAAATAGGCCTTAAATGTACTTTAAGGACCACAAACCGAATTTTAATGACACACCTCAATTAGGATGATCTGTTCTTCTAAATCTGATACAGGTCGAGTAAGTATAAACATTATTGATAGAATAATTCCGACCTTGAAAAATTAAATTAAATACATTCTTTGGATTTCCTCGTGTGAAGTTACTGGCTGGTTCAAGAACTACAATCATAAACATAGTATAACATTTCTGGCTTTTGACATAGACTCCAACTACCAATCCATCACACAGATTTTATTAAACACGGCACTTAGATTCGCGAATAACAACTCAGACCTAACATGGACTGCAATAAATCTAATCATCTTTGCCCGAAAATCTATAATTTACTTCGATGACAAATTCTGGACAAGAAGCGACTCTCCCCATTTCAATATTCTGATGGGTCAACAGATTCAGCACAGGTTACTGAGTAGTCGGCCTCTTTTTGCTGAATGGAATCCACTTCCTATTTAAGAATGAACTTGAGTTAGGACATGGCATGTACAGGGATAATGCTCTACTAACTGTGAGATGCACTAATAGAGTGTGTAATATGTCTTAAAATAAGCTCTTACCCTCTATAGAAATTACGGTTTAAATATTACCTTAGACATAAACAAAAAAGAAGTAAACTACTTAGATTTAACACATAGAGACCCTCATGGACCCTACCACAAACCTAACAACTAACTTTACTATGTCAATAGAGAATCTAACCACCCCAAACTAATTATACACTCTATAGTGCCGAATATTTCCAGAAGAATCTCTAACATTTCTACTAGTGCACCTATCTTCGACTCCAACTCTGATTTTACAATAAGACCTTACAGAATTAGTGATATGAGGAGAATATCAGTTATTTAAATACTTTTCCAAACCCTAGTGACTACCCAAACACCTATGGTTTTGCTCCATCGAATAGTGGCGTTATTGCCTATAACTTGACTTGTAAGAGAAAACGGAAGCGTGAGCTTGTTATTTTTTCTTTGATGTTCTGTAAGACGTTGTGCTAAATGCGCTTATGAAGAGACGATTTGAATTAGCTTCATTAAATTATAAAATAAAATAAAGTATTTCCAAAATGTTTTAGAAACGATCATACGCCATACTAGACTTGATGTTCTAATTATAGGAACAATTGAAATGTTGCAATTCATTGAATCCGTTATATTTATATATATATATATATATATATATATATATATATATATATATATATATATATATATATATATATACGTATGTATTCGGATATAAATAGAAATCCCCATCAGCTGTTTGCAAGTAAATATATTAACAGAAAGATATTTGAATGAAACGACTTTTCGCCCACGCATCCTATTATGTGTTTATTTCAGCTCCTCATCATAGGTAGATGATTAATCGATTAGCTTTCACTCAAAGTATTGACTTCCCTGTGAGCGCGAAACTAATTTGAGTCCTAAAGAAAACGTTGTCTGTCGCTGATTACAGCGCAATCTATCAGCTCTGATAGGAAATTGTCGGCTAATATAAAATAAACGCCCACTGCTTACTTTATCCCGTCCGGTCGTATGTTTTAATGAACACATTAAACCAGTCATTAATTCTCTCCTATTTGTCTGGGGACTAGAAGAGTAACGGTGTCATGACAGTATTGATGTTTACAGTGTTTCAATCGTTGTACTCTCTGGTCTTCTTTATATGCGGTTTTGTCGTACCAACTCTTATATCAACTGTGTTATGTGTCCAGTGGTTAACTCAAAGTGAGTTTTCCGATTTACAATGTTACTGTATTCAAGGTTCAGGGTTTAGATGCATCTATATTGCATTTTATATGCTCACATTGTAACTCATTTGCTAAGTTTTATTATATCAATAATTACTATTTTTAACAATTAAATAATTTGTCTTTTTTGTTTCGACTTCTGAACTTTACGTCTTTCTTCTATGACATACAATTTGATTCATCAGCTTTCTGGTAAGTTACATGGATCAACTGAGCTTTCCTTCCGCAGTTACAATCCGTGAGTACATTGAATTTATATTAGTTGGCCTCTATCGGTAATATATATATATATATATATATATATATATATATATATATATATATGAATAAATAAAAATTCTTCAGTGCAGGAAGCTAATTCCTGAGGGACGGCGGGCGCAAATCGCAGTCAAAGGTCGGTCACCAGAAATACGCTTGGCATTAAAAAACGAATGAAACTTTGTAAATACTAAGCCGGCGAGTGCCCACGGCAAGCGGCGAAGAGTAATCAACAACAAATTGTGTTGGATCTCGCACAAAAATGACATACCTGATCTCATATATATATATATATATATATATATATATATATATATATATATAATATATATATATAATATATATATATATATATATATATATATATATATATATATATATATATATAAAGAGATAGAAGGAGAGATAGAGAATGAGAGAGAGAGGTGTTATGGTCATAACAGTTAAAGTTTGCGACATTCTTCCCGATTCTCGTTTCATTCACAAATCTGAATGGTTACGCTAGTTACGCGAACGTTGATATCACATCTAACTTGTTTATCACAGTGTTTATAAATCCAAAGTAACTATGTGACATTCAATTTCCATACCTAAGCAGTTATTATTTTTCATAATACGATTTAACACGATTTAAAGTATATCCATAGCAAAAACGCAATACTGAAATATATGAGAACCCTACAGATGATACATGCTAATCCTACAAATGAACTAATACTAAACCACTTAATACCGGATACGACTGGATTTGATGATCAAAAGTCGGCATAACAATTCTGTACACACACACACACACACCAGAATAGTTTAGAAAAAAATATTGAAACAGTCACATGTTGAGTTATGCTAGATGCAGGAGTTATTCAGCAAAATATTTGTGCATTTGAAGCTCATTAATAAATAAAAAGACAGGTGAACACGTTGGTATTTTTTTTGATAGGAATACCTTTGGCACCTTATTCAAGTAACATTTTTGTCGTACGATGTTTTTTCAGGTATGACACTTTTTAATAGTGACTAACACTTTGAATTCGCTACAAATAAAATTGGTTAAAATTCTATCACTGAAATATGAATTCAACATTACAATAGAAACATAATGAACACATACAACGGCTATGAGTTGACACTGATAAGAATCACCCACGAAGCTTATCATATGCAACATAACATAATGATATGAACATTCCCGTGAATATTATTTGGGAGAAGTAATGGAATATAACAATTTCGAATAATGCAGATTACATAGAATTTACGATAGCGATATTGAAAGTCGGAGCTGATCATTTTATAAATTCGCCTTTTACAAAAAAACAAAACACTTATAATGTGTCAAACATAATTACTACTACTATCAGTAAGCCTTCGATTCATTTAATGACATTGTCTACGATAAATTAACTAAACTAGGAATCCGAAACATACAAACATCATGTACATCCATGAGATATTTTAGCAAACATTTAAAATACACACACTTCATCTGCAATCAAACGCTGACATTTATTAAGTTTCATGCTAAGAATTTGACTAAAAATGACATTGTTGAAACACAAAAAGTCAGATCAATGAACATTAAAATAAACGATCCCGAAGCTAGTGAAATTTGAATCACACAATCAATGTCACTTAAACCACGCTAAACAATTAATCCAAATGAAAATATTATCCGTCTGACTATATAACAACCCATAGATACGTTTTCATCTAATAATCTTCATATTATCGTGGACATGGATTTACACTTAAAATCATGTGTAAACACAGCTCAAAATATTATGGTAAATGGTTAACGTAATTTTGGCGATTATAGAAGTATCATTCAATGGAGAATAACGTAGTTTTGTGAATTAGAATAATCTCGAACCCTGTTATCAACGACTATTCAGCACGCTTTTACAATACAATTCGTGGAAGGAATCAACAATAATAGAGATTTAGAGATGTTATAACGAGCACGACTGAACGGTTGTATGTTTTTTTTTTTTTTTTTTTTTTTTTTGTCTGGTGCTTCGAACAGGCGTGTTCAGGCTTGCTGGTTGTTCAACTCGCCCTGGCTGATGTGAGGATCCTGTGAGACAAAGGAACCGCACCAGCATGTGCTTGCATGTGCACGATAGAATTGGTGTCGGCTTGCCTGCACGCCGTGTATCCGACAATTTGGGGTTGGTCCGGGATATTAGCGAGGTAGGCATCAAGAGAGCGCTTAAATTGTTCCACAGCAGCATTTTTTATATCCCGAATACACCTAGGCATGGCATTGAAGAGTTGTGACCCCTGTACAGGTAAGCTCGTTTCAAAAATGGTTCGTATTTTCCCACCAGTTTTTAGCGAGGGAACAATACAGTGCCTCCCGCGGCGTTCATTGTCTCGGGCTTGAATGTGGCCATTAATGTTCGGTACCTTTCCTTCCAATATCTTCCAGATGTAAATTATCCGGTACCTTTCACGTCGTCTTTGCAGCGAGAACATTTTTGTCTTCTTCAGACATGACCAGTAGTTCCGATCAGCTTGAATTTTCCGTAGAAAGGACCACTGAATGGCTTCAAGCTTTTGGATGAGCCTAGGGCTACTTGGGTTCCACAAGACAGAACAGTATTCCAAAACTGGAATGACCAAGGATTTATACAGCGTGACCATTGCACGATATTCTCTGGTTTTAAATGTCCTCAGGATCCAGGCAATGAGGTTCTTGGCTTTTTCCACAACTTTGTTTATTTGATTGCTAAAAAGACAATCACTAGACATAGATACACCGAGGTCCTTTACTTCTTGCTTTATGTTTATCATTTTTCCTGACGGAGTGTGGTATGATATCTCGCTTTTTAGCTGGTCGTTATTACCATAGCGGAGAAGCTCAAATTTCACGTCATTTAGCTCCATGTTATTGTCCTCCGTCCATTTGTAGATCTGATCGAGATCCTTTTGAAACAACACAGCATCCTCGGGAGACCGAACGGATTTTGTGGCCCTTGTATCATCGGCGAATGACCTGACTATTGACATGGCGATATCTTCATCAATGTCCCCAATAAGGATTAGGAAGATTATGGGTCCCAATACACTTCCCTGGGGAACTCCAGAAATGACAGGTTGTGGCTTCGAGGTTGCACCATCAACCATAACTGTTTGGAGGCGGTTACTCAGGAAGGATTCGATCCATTTGAAGATGCTTCCACGAATGCCAAGATCAAATATTTTCTGCAGAACTATTTTGTGGTCAACTTTGTCAAAAGCTTTGGCAAAATCTAAGTAGACAACATCTGCATTAGCGCCATCATCAAGAATTGATAGAATGGTGTCAAACTGCTCAAGGAGTTGACTTAAACAAGATCTTCCAGATCTCATCCCATGCTGACTGTCATTGAACAGGTTATTTTCATTCATGTGTCTAACTATGTGTTTCCGTATGACTTTCTCAAAAAGTTTAATGAGGTGGGAGGTCAAAGCTATTGGTCTATAATTGGCAGCCACCGACTTGCTTCCACCTTTGTGAATGGGTGTAATAAGAGAATTCTTTAGTTTGCTTGGAACGACCTCTTCTTCAAGACTTTTCGTCCATAGAAATACGAGAGCATGGACCAAATGGGCCCTGCAGTTTTTCAGTAGTAATGCAGGAAAGCCGTCAGGACCCGCAGCAGCTGACGGAGAGAGTTCATCAATTGCAAGCTCAAAATCGGCTGCAGTTAGAGTAACAGTTGACAGTATAGAACTTATATCAAAAGTGCGATTATGTGAAGCTTGACTGCTTTGCATTGGTTTGCTAAAAACGTCTGTGTATTGTTTTGACAAAATTTCTGCCATCTCAGTACTGTTACCAGTAAGAACACCATTCTGGTCCACCAATGGACCAACTTTTGTCTTGACTTTGGACTTTTTCTTGACATATGAAAAGAAATATTTTGAATTACTTTTAATGGAGTTGACAGCCTTTCCCTCCATAAAAGCGTTAGAGTCAGCAAAAGACTTCTGCAGTTTCCTTTCAATATCCAAACATTCCTTGGACAGTTTGGAAATAACAGCAGGCGATGACACTTTCAAAAGACGCTTTTTTATCTTCCGTCTTCTTTTAGAAAGTGAGTGACGGTATCTTACCACCTTGGGCGTTCTTTTCTCGCATTCTGATTTACGCAATGGCACATGCTTGCAGCAGGCAGTGTAGACAATTAAATAAAAAGTGTCCAGCATTGCAGATGCACCCATGTCTCTTAATGAGTCTTCCCAATCAGCATGGCTTAGTTCCTCTGAAAGAGCAGTCCAATCGACTTCCTCGCTGAAAAAGTTTAGTGCATTGAACATTGTTCTTGGTGCACGATTATTCAATACCTCACTTTTATATTTAACTTTATATGTTGTTTGAAGCTGGATGAGACTGTGGTGAGATGTGCTTTGCAGTAAGGGTACATTGATGCTCTCATGAATCAAATCAGAATTATTGGTGAAAACAAGATCAAGGATATTCCCATCTTTGTGCGTGGGAGACAGCACATGCTGTGACAAAAAAAGCTCATTGCAGAATTCGTTCAGTGAATTTATCATCAATCGCTCAGCATTTGATGCTCCTGGAATAGCCTGTCCATCAGGCCAAGATACGTGAGGGAGATTAAAATCTCCACCGACAATGATATCTGGAGCAGGGTTTATTGTTGATAATATATGTTTGACTTTATTAAGAGGAGAACTAAAATCATTTGGTGTGGATGGGTGTCCATGGTAGCTGTCATCAGGTTGTCTATAAGTAACAAGAATGGCTAAATCTTCATAGGAGGAGTAAAGGCATAACATCTGCACACATTCAGACGCATGAGAAAAAATTACATTACAGGAACATCCAATATCATCACGGACATAAAGAGCAACACCGCCGGTGTGCCTTCCACGTGTTTTGGCTTTTCTTGATGTGTCGCATCGGAAGAGTGTAAAACCTTCTATTTCAAGTTCAGCATCTCTGTGCGAATTTAACCAAGTTTCCGATAAGCCAATAAAAAGAGAATTGTCACTGTTAAGTTCATTTTTGATAAACGGTACTTTGCTTGGAACGGTCTGAGGACAAAGACCTTGAATATTTACAAAAGCAAAGTTATTTAAGAGTGGTGAACTGGATTCACCAAATTCATTCTGGGTCGAGGGAATTCTTGATAGTCCACCAGATTTATTCTGGGCCGAGTGAGTTGTTGGTTCGGAATCATAAACATTGGTTGATGGATTTGATTGGGAACTTCGGCTGGCTGTTGCCACGTGAATTGCATTGGCATTCGAGGAGTTGGCACATCTTGTTGTTGGTTGTGTAGTGCGTTGATTTGATTCGACACCAACAACATCCTCTGGTCCAAAGTGTGGAGGATTTCCGCCTTCAATAGGCGGATCACTTCTAAAAAATTGCACGTATCTCTTCCATTCTCTCGAGGTGTGGATATAACTGGGGACGAATTCTCAACTGACTCCTGACTCGTGGTTGGGACGGAGTTGCGCTGTGAAATTTCCCTTGCTTGTTCATTCCTAGTCGAGATTGGTTGGCGTCTAGTACCCTTAACATGGTTGTAAGTGCATGATTCGTTCAGACACTCTCCTCTTCTCAGAGAATCCTTGCACATTTTCGGGTGAAAATCTTTACATGCTTTCCCAAGGTTACAGCCTCTTGGTTGGCGTGTCGCATACTTTGCATATTTCGGGCAGACCTTGGGGTGTTTAAATTTACATTCTCTTCCTTTAATACCATGTTTACAGTTCCCATTTCTGAAGAAACGACAAATTGATACGTTTTCCTTTGGCCGCTCGTTCCTGTCTGAATCATCAGTGACTGACTGTTCATTGACAGTGGTAGTAATGAGGGCCTCAGGTGGGGGCGCGCCATTGGAAGGAAGGTGATTGTTTACAGTGGGTGGAACAGATTCAGTCTCGGTGGCTGAAACAGGTATAGTGGCTGAAACAGGTTCAGTGACAGTCAACTCGCACTTGGAGACATCTGTGTCAGGAGAAGGAAGCGGTTCTTAGGATAATTTAAAAGTCACTTTAGGCTTCGCACCTGTTTCTTTTGATTTTGATTTTAATTTAGTTTTCCTGTTCCCTGACTCCTCATTTGGAATTGTACTATCCTTACATACATGACATATGTAGTACAAAGAGGACAGACAGAGGGGATTGCATAACAGTTTAAATTTATCTGGACTCAGCCCATCATATTCTGTGTTATTCACGTTACCCGCCAGTTGTACCCAACACTTCCTATGTACCCCCTGTCTACAAATAGAACACTCTAGGAGGGGAATTTCGGACAACCCAATCTGATAGCGTTCATGGCACAAGGGACAGTTTTCAGGGAGCAAATTCTGAATACGGCGTATGATCAAGTGAGCAAGGGATTTTTTGGTTTTGATATCATTATTTGGAATTTGTAGAAATAGTGCGGTATCGCGCAATGACTGAAGTTTTTCTCGCTCGAACTCCCTTTCAAGCTGAATTAGACTCTTTTCATACTGGTATATGCGGAGGCAAAATTTTACAGAGTCACTTGGGGCATTGACACAGAGTTCCACAATTAGATTTTCAACTTCGGATTTTGCAGTTGGCAAATCATTCTCCAACGGATCAGGGTGCAGGCAAACCGACTCACTCGAGTTTAAGTCTGGGGTATCAGCACTCATAGTTACAGAGAAAAGGCAGTGGAACAAAACAGAGACAATAGAAAATCAAGATTGCAGACTGAAGATGTGCAGGGAACTCTAACTGGAAACAAAACTTTAGTAGCACAGCAGAGAGATCACACATTCAATTCAAAGAGTAGTATTTCAAAAAGCGTTGCCACCTTGTCAACGAATTCTAGTTTAAGTGTTACCTAGAAATCCTTATAGCATTTAAGCATCAACTTTAAGATGGCATTTTTTTCCAATGTTATTGTTTTTTTTTTTTTTTTTTTTTTTTTAGAATTTCAAAAAGCGTTGCCACCTTGTCAACGAATTCTAGTTTAAGTATTGCCTAGAGATCCTTATAGCATTTAAGCATCAACTTTTAAATAGCATTTTTTTTTTTCAATGTTATTGTTTTTTTTGTTTTGTTTTTTAGCATTTCAAAAAGCGTTGCCACCTCGTCAACGAATTGGTTAGAATCAATGAAGTGAAGGCGAGTGAATATCCAACACTAACATACTAAAATGTTTTTGGTACCTATATATATATATATATATATATATATATATATATATATATATATATATATATATATATATATATACATATATATATTCCTTTTAATTAATGTAATTCGTAGTTTTTACTAACGAAGTAAGTTTGGAACAACTTAGTGAAAAGAAAAAATACATATTTACTTTCTTTCTGGTTTTACGAGAAGGAAAAATCGACGGGCATGTTTTTATTTATTTATCTTGCCTTTTCCGGCTCGGTTCAAAATTTCGTTTTGAAATAAGTTCGTCGTTTTAGTTTTAATTCTTTACGTGACGGTGGAGTTTTTCTTTTTTTTTTTTTTTTTTTTTTGTTTTAGAAAAACACTTTGCTTGTCAAAATCAAATCAAATCAAATATTCAACCTTCTTGCTTTCATGTTGAGCAAATAACTCGAAAGTCCGTTTTTTCAAAATTCAAATTTTAGACAAAACATTAGTTTCCGTTTCTAACGTTTGCATGTAAATTATGTCTTGTTTATTTCCATGTTATTGATCAATTCACATCATTCGAAAGAAAAAAAAAACGTAGGATTGAATAAATTCACATACCGTGTTGAATGCAGATTTCGAATCTTTGCTTCCAGTTATTGTAAAGGGAAAGCCAACGGATCTGCATAACCACTAATACAGAATTGACGTGATCCGTGTATCAAACGGTTTGCATGTTAAACATTTATGAAATAGTCGATGGAATATACATAGAATCAACACTTAACATTTAGTTCATCGTTCTTATTTCGGTGAATGAATCTTATACACGTTCGGTTTCGTTAGTTCATTCTCTGTACATTTTGTGATATTTGCTATCACATTTCTGAATTGTTCAAGTATTTACTCTCAAACACGAGTTGAAAATGACAGTACAAATGACATTTACACACATACACATACACACACACACACACACACATATATATATATACATATATATATATATATATATGTATATATATATATATATATATATATATATATATATATATATATATATATATATATATATAGGGAAGGACTTGAATGCTTACTAGACACCACCCTCTGGTGTCTTCAGTCTCTCTGTAGGGTGGTGTGTCTAATACTCTGACATGAGGATACTTTTTACTTGAAGAAGACCCTGACGAAATATTTTTTAAAAAATAGTGTGTTGTCTCCTCAAGCCAGCCAGCACGTTCCCCGAATTGCGGACGGTTTCACTTTTACACATTATTAGTGATTATTACCGAGCGAAATAGGCGAGAAAATCTTACAGCCCATATAGTATAATTGAACCTGAAATTCTTTATTTAAAAATAAGAATTAAAAGAAAAATTGGCTTATTTATTCACTCACAATAGACATCCGAACATAAATACAAAATAAATTTTCAAATCGATAAGAAAATAACTTCAAAGATATCTATAGACTTACTGGCTCCTTTAAAGACATTTGGTGCCAAATTGTCTGTCTTCTGCCTTCAGAAAAGTGTCCCATTAAAAATGTAACACATAGATGTAAACATCTAAGAACTTCAAATGTTCTCCTTCTTTCTCCCTGTCTCTCCCTCCCTCTCCTTCTCTCTCTCCTTATCTCATATACATTTACCAGATATAATTTCTTAAAAATAACTCAGAGTAAACTCTTAGACTTTCTTTTCTTTTCCTTTTTATTGCTGAAGAAAAAACTTTTGTGTAAAAGAAAAAAAAATCAAATAATTTTTGAGCGAGGAGCGCGGAGCGATAAAACCACCGCTCATTAGTCCTAAATGGAGTTGTCCCGCTCCACTCCCACTGAATATAACATAAGCCCTCCTCTCCACCGCTCCAGCAAAAAAAGGAGCGCGCTCCAGGAGTCCGCTCCTTTTCGGAGGGTCCGTAACGCCCTGTATACATATATGCATATGTATACATATATGCATATATATACATATATTTACATATATTTATATATGTATATATATATATATATATATATATATATATACATTTACATGTATATATATATATATATATATATGTATACATATATTTATATATATATATATATATATATATATACTATACTCATGTATGTTACAAATAATTTATCATGTATTCATTAATATACACACATATATATATATATATATATATATATATGTTGCAGAATTCAGTGTTATGGTGGGAATACATTCCAAAATTACATATTAATATCAATTCAATAGACACTATACATTATTTTAATTATTTATCGGTATCTATTTTATAACTAGACAAAACCTTATAGATGTTGGAAGTCATTTAAATAACTTTACTTTTCTACATTTAAAAGATGAAATACGTCTTAGTTGATCGGTGTCACTTGATTATGTGTGTTAGTGTTCGCAAACGAAGCGTCTTTTGAATATGTCAGCTTTTGTAATCAGTCCTGTGGTAATGTCATTCTATCTGTGTTAGACAAGTATCAAATAGTTAAGAGTGTTTATTTAAACACTATACCGTTTACAAGTAAAATCGGCTAGTGAGGTTCGCTTGAATCGGATGGACACTACTCTTACTAATTTTTACAGTAGTTTCTGTGCTACTTCACTTTTTCTCTGATGCAGCCCGACTGTCATTTTCTGTGGTAGCAACGGGGGTGTGGGTTACTCTGTCCTGTGGTTTATTTTTTTCTATCTGTGTTTGACAAGTATCACCTAGTTAAGTGAGTTTACTTATAATATCGGCTACTTATGTTCTCTTGAATCGGATGGACAATAAGCTTACTAATTAGTACAGTAGTTTATGTGCCATTTCCCTCGAAGTCTTGATAGTGCTTTATCCCTCAGTCTCTCTATTTCTCTGATGCTGACCGAGGATCATTCTCTGTGGTAGCAACGGATGTGTATGTAACTCCGCTTTTTTCACTTTACAAATGAGAATCATATATTTTGACACATTTACATTAGCCTTACCATCAATATTGTGTCAACCTAATATTCGCCGCCTTTTTTCCTTGTCTTACTCTTTGCTTTCAGTGCGACTTGCTGTTAACTTATCTGTACTTGTTATTAATTACTCATAATTAGTAATCACATGGTCATTATAAATGATTGCTCACTAGCAGCAACACGGTGTGTTCCCTGGAGTTACGTGACTCCTTAGATTACCAGTACACTTAGTTTCTCTCGATATCTGTTGCCAATTGTCATACGTTTTCACAACGGCTGTTTACTATTGTGTTATCGCTGTAAACGGCCTTTAGTTTAGTCTAGATGTTTAGTGGCAATAAGTCTAGTCAGGTTGTGTATGTGTTAGTGAAGTTAATGTTGAAATTATATTTTTGTTTGAACTATCGTTTTAAAAATGTGAATAGTTTCTAAAACGAAATTAATCAAGAGAAATGACGAATGATGGTCAATGAGCGAAACAGAAATGAAATACAAATGACGAGTTGGGAAATATAGTGTTTGATGTTAATTCATATTTATATAGTATATTTATATAGCATATTCCAATAGTATATTTATATAGCATATTAAAAGAAAGGAATATAGATGTGTGTGATATTTTTGGAGGGTGGAATGAAATAAGAAAGTGTAAAAACGAAGGGAAAAAACAATACATGAATGTACTAAGCTTTCGTCCACACTCATCAGAGTGAATACGTGGAAAAAATTTAAGCATAACGACTAAAAAGTTAACATAGTAGAATGATGACCAGTGGCAAGTGTAGGAAAAATAATTGGGGGGGGGGCACAAGTGGATCACATTGAGTCCTAGACGCTACTCCGTTTGTTTACAAAGGGAGGGTTTAAATGACTTAATATATATTGCTCTAGGACTATTAAATCTGTGGTTCATCATTTATATGGCAAATATATATAGCATATGTGTATAGTATATTTTTAAAGTATGTTTACAAGATTATTTATAGCGAAATGTTTGAAATAAGTGATATTTATTGACCGTAAATTAAAAACTTACTCATTTGTTGATTTTTAATATTTTATTACTTTTTTAAAATCTTAAATATGTTCCTATTTTCCGTCAATATTCTACTTACATATATTGATTCTTTTAATTAAGATGAACAGATATGTCAAGCAAACGTACACCAATATGTAAAACACCAATATGTAAAACAATTATTAAATGTTAACTTCTCTGCATTTCTGAATGTTGTTAATCAGCACATCCACAATATGATGTTAAAGGCAATACCTATATTCAGAAGAAGTTACATCCGAACAATTCAAAAATAATCGGACGAAGTTCATATTTAAGTATTTGATATGACAAGCACCTTACCAGATTTTGTTATTTTTGTCGGAATGTTTCAAAGAAAACAAAACGGTTGTTCTGTGTCTCAAATTTCACGGATCTCCATGTAATCACCGAGCTAGAACACAAAGATCGAAGTACGTATAGCTTAGAGAATTATCAACGAAATATTTAGATAGCAAACGAGTCTCGTTCTTCTTTCCTTTTTAATTCCATGCTTCGGCTTCATTCTAGTAAGAAGATTACTTTGATCCCGATTATTTCCTCAAAACTTTCCTGCGGCAGTAAAATTTCATAGAAAGATTTGTATTCCATTGTTCAAAAATAAAACGTCTATTTATTCCCATTTGTTTGTTTGATTGTTTATTGGTTTATTTTTGTTTGTTTAATTGTTTATTGGTTTATTCTGGTTTGTTTGATTGTTTATTGGTTTATTTTAGTTTGCCTTGCATTTCTGCGGTTTTGTTGGAAATGTAATCTTGATTGACAAATATTCATCATATTGTTTTCTTTGTTGCACGTCTTTTTAGTTAAATAAAATTAATGTTCACTTTTGAATTTTAACATGGAGTGTTTGAATAAAGTATTTCTTTTTCATTAGCTTTTTATTTGAACAAAGTTTAGCCTTCATATCGTTTCTATAATCAACATAGATTCGGTGCAGTGCGGATCAAAGCATGATGATGTACCGTCATACTATTGTTTGGAGGCTGACCTATATATATATATATAATATATATATATATATATATATATATATATATATATATATATATATATATAATAGAAATAACATTAAATGCGATGGAAAATGACTAAGAAAAAACTCTAATTATTTTATATTCATCGACATTTCGTCTTTATTTCAAGACTTTCTCGGGATGACTGATTCGAAGAAATAACAAAGCAATGCAATATTTGAAGATATGTGACATGAATAGACTGTTCTTCCTTTAAAATGAAACGTAGATGTTCGCATTCAAAATATGTGGTGCAATAATTACGTGAAGAATATGATGTTGTTTTTAGTCAAACGAACCAAAGTCGTTAGAATTCAAAATTGATGGTGCATTTATTACATGGAATGCTTGTTTGTTTATCTCAAATCCACTGTTTTAGCATGCATAGCAGCATATTCACTGTTTTAACTTTAAACAGGATTGGCTCATTAACTTCACTTTAAATAAGTCCCGATGAAAACTTATTGAATCAGCACTCATGACAACCTATAACAACATTGAATTAAATAATGGCTTGTACAATGTATCACCTTTGATCAGCCAATTAATACTAACATAATATAATAAGATTTTGTATTTAATTTCAAATATTTCGTGAAAAATCTTATCATTTAGAAATAAGAAATTAATACAGAGCTATTTTTCTCTTTTACTTATTTTTAATTTGTGTCTCCATATTTACTGTAATTAGGGTTTCAATTTGTTTAAGCCACAATAAATCTGTATAACATGTAATTCCCGAAAACTTAATAACACCCAGTCGCAGCAAAATTACACGACAAAAAGTTATGGAATAAAACACAAAAGCAAGAAAAAAACACGTCAACGATTCAAGAGATGTTCTTGAAATATTGGAAAATATGTCAAACTTATACATTTGAGTGATTTTGTTTTTCAAATACAGCTGTATATATATATATATATATATATATATATATATATATATATATATATATATATATATATATATATATATATATAAAAGGAAATTGCAGTTTGCTTGAAGCATTGCTTGTAAATATTAGTGTAAGTTTGTAATCCGAGGCAGGAGCAATGTGATATAGGTAGCGGAAGGTGGAACAGATGAACAAAAATAAATGAGAAGAGAAAATAAGAATGGAATCTCAAATCAATGGATTAACATTTCACGTAAAACAGATTAAATATGAGAACAGTAAATAAAAACGATATTACTGTCAGGCAATTACAAGTTCTGGAATAAGGTAAAATTACATTTTCGAGAGCGGGACCTCTCATTATCAAATGACCAAACAAATATGACCGAGTGGTCGAAAAAGCAAGATGGACCGATGGAATCAACTGTTGACGAAATACCGCAGAGAATTAACATTAGGTACGCAGAAAATGAGTTAAGATAAGCTGATTGGACATCGATATTAATTATTCCTATCATAATTTAATTTTATAATTATTCAGCTGGGCGTGATAGTTGACGAACTGGTAATAAATTGGTCTTATATATATATATATATATATATATATATATATATATATATAGGAAATGAAAAACTAAAAACCGAAAACTGTATTTTTATGTATTTATCAACGTGTCGTCTTTATTTGTGAGACTTTCGACAAGATGATAATTTTAAGAAAAATGTCATGCAAGTACATATAAATATTAGATTGACATGATGGGTTAATGAGAAAAAGTAGTAGCCACTGCTGGGAGCGCAGGACCAGTGCCCGGGCTGAGAGAAGTCGGTGGCAGAGAGTGAAATGAATGTGGAAGTCTATAAGTGAAAAAGAGGAGGGGTGGGAGTGTTAGTGAATTTGTCTTAGAGTTGAATAGAATGGGAGGGGGTCCTGAGGTTTTTGTTAGTGTGAGGTATAGCATGGATGTTTAGAGGCTGGGGAAAGGGAAAGCGTTGTGTCTTTGGTGTATAGGGGTCGGTTGGTAAGAGTGTGAAAGAAAGATTGGAAAGGGCGAGATGGGTGATAGGGAGAGGATAGATTTGGTTGTGGTTAAGTGTGAAATTTTGGGAGGGTAGGAGTATTGACAAGCTGGCTATGTCAGGAGTGGGTGAATATAAGTAAGTTAGAAGGGAAGTGTTGAAATGTGCTGAGAATACGACAATGAGGGGAAGGAAGAAGAAAAAGAGAGAGAGAAGTTGAAAAGTGATATTAATCTTGGCGGGAGATAGGTGAAATGAAGTTTTGTGCAGGCTGTGTTGATGGTTTGAAATTAAATTGAGGGCAAAACGGGTTTAAGTAACGAAATATTTGTGAGGGTATCTAGATTGTGTTCAATTAAGTGATTTCGATTTGTGGGGAATGAAAATGTAGGTGGGGAGGGATATGTGCGTGAGTGTGTATGCAGGTACTTGTATATAAGTACAATTGAGAGCGAAGAGAATAAAGGTTAGCCATGATCTAAGGTTAGTTTTTTTGGGGGCCAAGATAATTTTGCTTATTAAGGGGGATATATTGTAGAAGCCATTTCGTTGTCTAATGGTGTTGGAGGCTGTGATTAGTGCAGTTTCCAGTAGTCTTCGCTGAGCTTTGTTATGAATGTGTTTAGTGATTTTTGCTCGTTCAAATTTGAAAGCATCATAGTGCTCTAATACATGGGAGAAAATGCATCTTTTGTGGTCGCTCAATGATTTTCAATTCACTTTGCGTTTCCCCCACGTAAATTGTATGGCAGTGTTTGCATAGGACAGTATATAAACATGCATGGGATGTGTTATTTTTTTGGAAATGTCTTACTGCGTTTAATGTTTGTTTTATGGTGTGTGATGTCGTGTGTACTGTTGGAATGCCTAGTTTGTTAAGTGTGTTGCATATGGATGTGTTATTGGAATGCGTGGGTAAGAGAAGGGGGCTGTCTATGAGAGAGGTGTTTGGTGTTTTAAGTTTTTGTGTGTTGTTTTTGTAGAATATTTGAAAGACTTTCTTCTTGGCATCTAATATAAAATGTGTGGCGTATTGCAGTGTTTTAAGGAATTAACGATGTGTGTTGTTTCTTCATCTATGTATTGAAAAACTGCAGATTCTAAGAGCGCGTAGCAAAAAGCCTATGATCATGCCTGTTTTTATATTGCTATTGTGGTGTGAGTAGAAGTGTGTGTAGTCGTTTTTGTGAGTGTTGTTACGATGTACTTTGAATGCTAGTTTGTTGTTGGACTTTATTATAAGAGTGTCTAGGAATGGTATCAAGTTGTCTATCTCAGTCGCTGTGTTGAGTTTGTCTTTGAGATTATTGTTTTGGATATCTACGGGAAGGAACATAAGAATATCATCAATGTAGCTTAACTATTCGATGTTAGGGGGTAGTCTAAATTTGAAAGAGCCGGATTCTAAGAATTCTAAGAAGAGGCGGGCTAATACACCGCTTAGAGTGGTGCCCACGGGGAGTCTAATTGTTTGTTTGTAGAATTCGTCGTTGAATTGGAAATATGTTACATCAGTGATGAGTCTAATTATTTCTATTAACGTGTGAGGAGGAAATTGGAAGTCGATTTTGAATTTCTTTATATCTGTGTGGACTAAGTTTAGGCATTTTTTAACTCGGGCATTTGTGTAAAGCGCTGTTACATCTAAGCTATGTATGTTTTTTTTTCTACGTTGATGGTTTTTATTGTGTAAAGAAGGTCGGCTTAGTGTTTAATGTGGGAGTGGCTGATGGTGCCATTAGTGGGGTGACAATGTTAGCTATTGTCCGTGCGATTTTGTGTGTGGTACTAGCTATGCATGATAGAATGTGGTGCATGGGGGTGTTCGATTTGTGGGTGTTGTGGAGCCGGTATAGTGGAGGAATGATGGGTGATACTCAATATATGATGTTCATTTTTTGTTGAAAGATTTGTTGAAATGTTCTATATTTTTGTTTATAGTTGTGGTGTAAGTTTTAGTGTATGTGGTTCCGTCGGATAATAGAGTATATATTTTTTTTAGATATGAGTGTTTGTCCATGATTACTATGCCTCCTGTTTCATCTGATGGTGATATCATTATGTTGTTATTGTAAGCTAGGTATTTAACAGTGTATATGTATCTTTTACGTAAAACGGGGTCATTAGGTAAAATGGTTGTGGTTCAGATCATTCCTTGAATAAAGCCTTTAGTGAAGTCTGTGTCAGTGTGTCTGTAATTTTTTAGAACTGTGTTGGTGGTTGTGTTAGTGGTTATTCAGGTAGCGAATTTGAAGCCGATACTGAGAGCTTCAGTTTCTATGTCTGAAAGTGTATATATGGTCCTGCGCTCCCAGTAGTGGCTACTAATTCTTCTCATTAACTTATCATGTAAACCCAATATTTCTATGTACTTGCATGCCATTTTTCTTGAAATTATCATGCTGGGGAAGTCTCGCAAATAAAGACAAAACGTCATCGAATGAATTAAAAATAAATATTTTGGTTTTCTTTTTTTCATTTCCCATTACGTCGGATTACTCTCATCCTTACTCTCTCATATATATACAGAGTGGGCAAAAATAAGGGTCCTATTTTTAAAAATTCATAACTTTTTTATTTATTGATTAAAAAAAAAAATTTTTTTAGAATAAGTAAAGGACCCCTTCCGAAGCAAGCATGAGCCGTATTAGCCCTAAGGAACGTACCCTCATTTAGAAAACATTATTTTTGCTTAAAAAAACTCAAAACAGTGTAAAAAACAATACTTTAGTTTTTGTAAGTTTTAAGAAGTGTTTTTCGGCTAAAATTTGTTTTGTTTATTTCAAAAAATCTCGGAAGGGTCAGTCTACACACACATAACGTTTGGTGAGTTTAACTTTCATTTTGTGGAAGTTATTCAAATTCAAGTTATTAAAATTTAAAGATAGGACCCTTATTTTGGCCCACCCTGTATATTATAATATATGTAAAAATAAAAATGGAATAAAGAATAAGCAATTCCACTTTTATTTTTACATCTTGTCTGAAACATTGTTTCATTTTCCCCATATATATATATATATATATATATATATATATATATATATATATATATATATATATATATACACATACATATATATACACATATATGTATACACATATATATACATATATGTGTATATATATATGTGTATATATATGTGTATATATATGTGTATATATATATATATATATATATATATATATATATATATATATATATATATATATGTATATGAAGAAGAATGGAAAGGAATTAGAGAAGCAAAAGCCAAATCAAAATCCAATTCAATTGCTCAGAGCAATGTATATTCCGCAAAAGGGCAATTTATTCAAGTTAAATTTTCCTTAAGCCAGATCAAAATCTTATCATCAGAGAAAGTCGCTCGGATAGATAAGTTGGCAATGGCCAAGATTTAAAATTTGAAAAAAATGAAATAAAAGTTGTATGGAAAGAAACACAGGGCAAAGCTCTGCCCGAATGCAAGCAAATGTCCGATTGCTAAAAAAGTCCGGTGTCGAAAAGTTCAGCGGAGAGAATAAGATGTAGATAGGTAGGTCGTTAAAGGAACGAGATGTAATGAGAGAGGATTCAAAGTTAAATTCCACTTTATATATATATATATATATATATATATATATATATATATATATATATATACATATATATATATATATATATATATATATATATATATATATATATATATATATATATATATATATACGGGTTTATTTTGATTTTATACTTTTTCATATACTTAAAGGTTTGCTTGTAACTGTCTCTTTT
>OY744515.1:269280611-269295611 GCA_963556195.1 Sepiola atlantica | reverse complement strand
TTCGTGTAAACACACGCATACGTAAAATGTGACCGGAAGTTATTCGAATTTCATAAAATTGTTGAAATTAATACAACTACTACTAATAATAACACATTAACATTAACAACACTTTTGAATATATATATATAAGAAAACTGTAAACGAAAACAGTTATGAATTGTTCACTATATTAAGTTATTATAATGCGTTCATAAATCATTATGCTAATGAAGCATCGGGATGAGTGTGTTGGGTACATATAATGTGTTTGAAAATAGTAAAATGTTTAATTGAACCTTTTAGCCATGATCAAAGTGTAGTATCTGTTCCGATGGGTAATGCACGCCTGTCCTGTAAAGATCTAGGAGGTCCACCCTCCCAGGCTTTGCCTCCCCTCTTTGGGGAGGAGTAAGTTTATTGTTTACTGTCTGAGGCGCCCCTACTGGGGAATGCCGACGGGGCTGCCCAGGCAATTTTTAAATTGCCAGAGTGCTCACCTCTCGAGCGCTGGCTTTTCAAACCCCACCTTCTCGACCCGATCTTGGGTCACATCTTACTTGTGGGAGTAAGATAAAACTGGCCTTGTGCCTAACTCCTAGGGAGGAGTAAATAAAACCTTTTGGCCATGATTAAAGTGTAGTATCTGTTGCGATGGATACTGCACGCTGTCCTGTGCAGTTCTAGGAGGTCCACTCTCCCAGACTTTGCCTCCCCTCTTTGAGGAGGAGTAAGTTTATGGCTTACTGTCTGAGGCACACCTACCGGGGAATTCCGACGGGGCTGCCCAGGCAATTCTTAAGTGGCCAGAGTGCTCACCTCTCGAGCGCTGGCTTATCTAATCCCACTTTCCCGACTTTGTGTCACATCTTACATTGTGGGAGGTAGATGAATAAAATTAAATAAACTTAAGGTGGGTAATATAAACACAGAAAAATATTTCGTATTTATTCATTAAGATTACATATTTACTATACCTTTACTTTAACGGCGGTTGATTTTTGATTCAACACTTTTACAGGTTACCGAGTCGTTTTTTTTTTATCTACAACATCATACTTCGAAATGAACTCATCAACCTCACACACCTGGATACGTTCAAAAGTTACCGATTCATTTCCGTTGTTATTTTAGCTTAATTGACAATCTGTCTAGTCTTCGGATGGTCTTTATTATTGCGAGGTCATGTCTTTAGCCTCCATGTGACATATAATGCGTTATTACTCAACATGTCTGCATCATTATTTTACTCTACAACTAATACAACTAATACATCAACAAATTAAAATAACTCAATTATGAAATACTACAAACATGAAGAAAAACATCCGTTAAATATTACATTTAAGCAGTCCAGCATATCACAGAGTTAAGCTGAAAGAGACGGAAGTACCAAATGTATAATTGTAGGTGCTCTAGAAACTTTTCAAAAAGCCTGAAGCAATGTGAAGTTAAATCTGAATCAAAGAGAGTAATGACGGCATAGAATTACGGCACTGAGGAAAACGACCGAAATGCGTGAATGCGAAACTAATGACGATAGTCAGTTATGATACGATTAAACATTATCGGGAATGGTATGTAATGACGGAAACAGGGAGAAGAGAAAGCGCCACACTCTCGATGGCGCGAGTAGTACTGAAATTTTGTGGATACCTAATATCACGCAAATTACGGAAGAAATAAATCGGTAATCATTGCGGAAACTTCTTGGTAAACGGCTGTCGCAATAAAGCAATGTAATCTTCTATGGTTATCAACATAACGATATTGAGAATATGGAAATACTTGCCTTTTTCCCTGTCTGCAATCACTTGAACTGATTTGTGTTAGCACTTGTGTGAAGTAATGACACTAGGAATACTGTTTAACACGTCACAAGTCAGTTCAGACAACTCAGAAAACTCTCCACTAGGAAGTATATTAAACGTGGATCTGAAAGCACAGACAAATGATATGAGCATTAGCGACATGTGTTATAGAAAATTAATAAACTCAGAACTTGTGGAATTTCATAATCCAGTTTGATCCACAGAAAGTCGTATCGTATAGTGTTGGACAAATCGAATAGGCAATGCTTGGTTTCATATGTTGCATTTTCCATAGATAGAAAACTGTTTGAAAAAGAAAATGAAAACACGAGCTACATCTGCATTGCAGATAAAGAGGTTTGGGTGACGTGAAACAATTGATGTGATTCACATTATCGTGGGCGTATTAGAGCCAATCTGCAAATGCACAATCATTTACAGAGAACGAAAGTAAATATTGAAAAAAAATAATTTATTGGAAACTGCATTACTTGGAACGGTTAAGTTGCTTAGTAAATATCAATGAAGTTGATTAGTGTCAGCAAAGGGCGTTGGTTGGTAACAGTTGGCATCCTAATGCTATCTTAAATCGTTGAGGCTGTGTGACAAAAAACATACTACTACTACTACTACTACTACTACTACTACTACTGCATAATCACGTTGTCGTATGAGACGAATTTCTGCTTAGTTCTTTATCTTTGTCGTATGTTTCCTGGGAATTAGTCTATAAAGGCAATAAAAACAGCGTAATTGCCTCAGTCGAGTTAAATCTATTTTTGGCCACAGCGTTGCTCTAGAAAAAAACTCAACATTAACTTATACTAGCAGTAGCAAACAACAGGGCCCATGCATTTTCTAACGCTTCTGATTCTCTCACACTGTAAAATCGATTCGGTGTTGATTTCCTGACCACCTACTTCTAAAATCGTATTACATTTAACTTCTCATGGCCACGTATTCTAAGGCATGTCCTTGCAGATGTCTGAGTATATGCTTCTATTGGTACGACTACGACTACTGGTAATACAACTACCACTACACCTACTAGTAATGGTAACATTATAAAAATGTAGGTGATGATGATGATGCTGATGCTGATGCTGATGTTGATGCTGCTGCTGCTTATGATGATGATTATGATGATGATGATGATGATGATGATGATGATGATGATGATGATGATGATGTTCAGTCCGTGTTATATTAGTACAAATTATGAGAAACAGAATTTAAATTCAGAAACTGATAACTAACCGAAAGTACGAAAAGTGTGTAATACAAATGAGCACACTTAATGAACACATCCTCTTCTATTATCACTACATCACCGCATACACATATTTATATAAATCAGAAGTACGACTGACTTGAATGAGATGAAATGGTAAATGAAGACTACCAATATATGAAGTACAATGTGCACATTATCTTATCTTAGGCGAAACAGTTAGACGCAACTTTAAAAATTTAATGAACAATAAAAGTAAAAACAAATAAGTAATGAATGACAATTGAAAATTACACAAAACAGTATAATTGTAATTAAATTATATATATAAAATTATATATATATGATTTATCTAATCCACAAGCAGATATAAATAATCTATATGTGATGTCTTGTTAGAATTAATCTACAATTTTTGGAGTTAGAGCGAGTTCTGCAATAGATTTGTGCTAGATTATGTAAGAGAGACGACATGAAACCTATAAGTGTAAGACATTATCAACAAGGGTTCCCTATTCATAGAGACATGGCGATTTCGGCTGGTCATTCATCCATTGTCCCTGTGGTGTATAATGTATCCTAATGTAAAATGCAAATAAAAACAATAATTGTATGAAATAAAAATGCTACCTATTTTTATAAATACATTATCATAAGGCGGTAGTAGTCCAGGTATGAAATAAAATGTCAAAAGCATAGACTACATATAATCCAACCATAAACGACCAGTGACATACATTGAATCATTCCACATCAGATAAATAAGGCCGACGTCTACATAGATATATTCACAGATACGTATATTACAATACAATCTTAATTTTATGTCGGTAAACTAGTTAGCCGTTCAGTCTTTATATTTCCCCCTTTTAAATTCCAATACAAATGTAAAAGACATACCAATATAAAGCACTAAACTCTTAAGGTGCAGTATAGCCGAGCAAACGAAAAAAGGCCTACGGCATGACGTGATATTGATCGATTTCTAATCTATAAGCTTCTTACTGACTTAATAACAACTCAAATAAAAGAGATAGTTCTCTCTATTCAATTGCAGAAAATGATCTAAATGTGTTATTCAATAAATACTTTTTTCTTCTTTTCCTACACTTTCAATAGTAACTACTTTACGAATGTTATACATTTATATCTTATGTATTTGAATTAACGTTTAACTTTGGTCAGGTACATTGTAAACTATGTGTTAACCTCTTATATTGAGCTATCCCTCCGTCAGTTTTGTTTTAGATAAATTAGTGTTATCTTTTAACTAACGTTTGATATGCATAATTTGTATTAAGTTTGTCAGAAAAAGATGGGATTTTGAAATATACATTCGGATGTTCATCTGAATTTTAAAGAGATGTTAATCAGCACGATCTACTGCAGACATCTTAACGTCATCTCTGAACGAATGTATCATACACTCGACAAAGCAGGAGAAGCTAGGGCAGAAGCGCTTGATATATCCAAGGCTTTTGACAAGGTATGGCATAAAGGACGCGTCCTGAAAATACGCTCATACGATATTACTGAGCAATTACTTAATATAATTATATCCTTCCTAAACAAAATAAAAATCCAGATTGTCCTCGATGGCCGTTCATCTAAGCAACATGACATGAATGCTGGTGTACCCAAGGAATCTATCCTTGGACATTTGTTTTCCTGATCCATATAAACGATCTCCCTGATGACATAGAGTCTGATATTGGTTTATTTGCTGACGACACTACGCTTTAGTCTCTCCATGTTGGCAAAACATACGCGATCATATCCGTGGCAATGGTTGTATCTTTAGAAAATGACCTCCAGGCTGTAGTGGATTGGGGTCATAAATGGTTGGTAACTTTGAATACCGCAAAGTCAAAGCTCCTTTCCTTCAATAACTACAAGAACCTCTCAACCACCGATTGTCATGGCAAATAACACCCTACCTGAGAGTTCATCATTCAAACTCCTCAGCCTAACCTTCAAAGATTACATGAATTGGAACAAATACATTGAAGACATTGCCAAGGCTACCGCAAAGAAGATTGGCTCTCTCTACCGTGCTAGTAAACTCCTCACACCTGACATTATCCTGTATCTCTACAAAGCCACCATCCGCCCATGCATGGAGTATTGTTGTCACATCTAGGCTGGTGCATCATCTACTAGTCTCTCCCTCCTTTACATAGTCCAAAAAAGAGTCGCTAACCTAATATACCCCTCACTGTCAACCAAGCTCCAGACCCTGTCCAATCACCGCAATGTAGCATCCTTGTGCTTGTTTTACAAATACTTCAATGGATTATTGGCTACTCTGGTGCCCCCTCGACGTAAATTCACTAGACCAACTCGACAATCAACTTAATCTCATTCATTCAGTGTGGAGGTCTCTAGATACCGGAGAGCCTTCCACTCAAATAGCTTCTTTCCTCGTGCTGCTGGTCTCTGGAACTCCCTTCCTGACCCCTGTTTCCCTGACAGTACTGATATGCAGAAATGTAAAACTAATGTAAACAGACATCTCGCTGCACAGATCCCAATTTAGTTTGCCCCCCCCCACCTGTCCCCCTTTTCTTCTTTTCTCAGTAGCCCCTTACGTCTACAGTCGCGGCCTGCCTTGTTTGGGGTGAACGATGTTTAAAAAAAGTGTCAGGTCGGCGTAAGGCACAGCGAAATATCCTAGGACTGTTCGTGTAGTTTTATATTGATAGCCGGCTTACAAGCCCAGTATGGCTGACGTAAGTTCTTATAAATCAAATTAAATTCATCACAATCAACCTATGTTGGTGACACATACACATGTTAATGTATTTCTGTTGCAAACATTTCTAACATCTTGAAGAAAGAATCGCATTTATCACCATATTTTATTTGTGAATATGTTTTATGTATGAAATTGTCGACATATCATTTGTAGTCTGTGTAAGATACAACTTAAGTATATCCGAGAAGAAGTTGTTTTTTGACTTAAGACACGCAGTTTTATTGAGTGCTGTTTAATAATCACTGCATATCATCACTTTTTGTGTTATTTGATGAAACAATAACATAAGTATGTGTATACCAAACACCTATTCAAATAAGTATTTGTTTTTTTTAAATGGAATGCCACATTTTAATAGAAACAACATTATTTTCCGACCTACCTGATAAAATAAATTCATCTTAAATTAAACTATCACTGGTCGTTCCGGTGAGAATTATGCAGTTAATTAGATGTAAGCGATTTGAATCAAGTAAGAATAGTAAAATAATTGTATTACTAAAATAATTGTATTACTTTTAATTAAATTCTAAAAAAGAACCGTGTGAAAAAGTCTACTTACTGGTAGATATATACAAATATCATTTTCTTAATGTCTCTCATTCTATCTCTCTCAACTAATATAACCATTTTCCTTATTTCCTTTCTCATATACCAACACGGTTTACATAGCATTGATTTCGATATCTATTTAAAACAACTTTCTCGTACGGTTGTTATTGACCTGCTATTATCTGCGATTGACCAGACCTTTAATGTTTTCTTTGATTGAAGAAATGCGATATGTATTAGCCGCGGTGATTGGAAGAAATTGCGTATACACGAGATCAGTCATTTATCTTTGACCGTATCTACATTTCAATGAGAACACAGGGATAATAATGATTAGCCGATGATTTATTGTCCTTCCAGTTCTATGAAATAGTGCCATGTAAGTGTTGTAATGGTGTCATTTTCTACTGCCAGAACAAGGGGATACATGTTAACACTGTTTAAGTCCACACCATTAGAATGCAGCTAAAAATACCGTAGGCTGTTTGTTCTACTACAGAACATTTCCTGTGTATACTTTATGGAAAATCACTATTTCTATGTTGATGTAATAACAATAGTATTGAGTGTTCACTTAAAAAAGATGGCTCATTGCTCTGATGATTATTGTTGTGCAATTTGAGTTGGATAGAAGTCTATACGAGATCAGTCTTCCTAATCTTATTTTGGTTTCATATTTACTTTTGCATGGGTGAATACGGGCTTAACCACAAAACCTATGTTAAACTATTATTTACAAACAACGGATGGTATATGATGGATACAAAGATAAGCATATGGCATGTGCAAGCGTTACCACAAACAATAATAGTGACTTTGTAAGGATATTAGATAATGTAATGTGTGAGAAGTTTACTAGTACGGTTGAGGGAGCCCACGTCTCTTGCAGGAGCCTTAGCAATCTCTTCAATGTAAGTGTTCCAATTCATGTTATCTGTGAATGTGAGGCCAATTAGCTTGAACGTTATACCATCATGTAAGGTGTTATTTGCCATAGAAATCAGTGCGTGAAGAGGTTTCTTGAAGTTATTGAAAGAAAAGAGATGTGTCTTTGCAGCATAAAGTGTTACTATCAATTTATGACCCTGATTCAACTACAGACTGGAAGTCACTTTCTAAGTATTCATCCATTGCCTCGGATATTCTGTCGTCCGTCTTGTGCACATGACAAGAGTAGAGTGTGGTGTCGTCAGCAATGATACCCATCTAGAATCAATGGCTTGGATTAAAAGGCATCAACAGCAACCTAGACATTTCTTTTAGTTAGCGATATATCTAATGATATTAAATATTCGTGCAGTAATACTATTTGAGTGACTTTTTATGAGAATCCGTTTATGCCAGACCTTGTAAAAGGATGTCGGTATATCAAGCACTACCGCGCTAGCTTCACCTACCTTGTTAAGTGTATGATATATGCTTTCAGAGATTACCATTAGGGCACTCGCAGTAGATCGTGCTTGCTTGAACCCATACGTACGGCCAGAATGACGTTTAGCATAAACGATGTGTCGGACTATTGTAGATTTATTAAGGATTTAAAGATTTTAGCAAAGATTGGGAGTAGACTAATGGGGCGATAGTTCTGCGGATCAGTTCTATCTCCAGAATACTTGAAGACATAGACCACAGAGGCAATCTTCCAGCTATCAGGGAAGCGAGATTCAGCGAGGCATGTGTTGTATACTTTGGAGAGGACAGTGACAAGTGCAGCAATGATTTCTTTATTACTATTACTCGTATAAGACCAGTCGCACGCGCTTTGGAGGTGTCAAAGGTGTTTATGATGTCCCTTAATTTTGATTAGGTGATAACCAGGTGTTCAAGTGTGACTTCGGTCTTGAATGGGAATTTAGGGAGATGGTGGTTTACTAAGTCCAAAGTGGGGTTTTAGCAGGAACACTGGGCAAGTGGTTCAGTCTTATCAGTTGCCATGCTAACAACATCATTGTGGTTGGATAGCGGAGGAATAGTTGATTATCAGCACACTATTGTAGAATTTCCAGAAAACGCGAGAAGCTAGATTCTGTGACTAAATGCGTTTTCTTGTTATCTCTGTAAGAATGATTGCTGCCTCAATATAATAAAAACTGAACATTCTAGGTGAACCATTGAAGAGAGTGGAGTTTACTGGCGCCTTGACCCATTCGATTAACTTATTTGTGCAGTTAGTGATAAGGTTTCACTCCATTGGGCGCCACTGATGTAATCTCTGATGGAATCAATATCAGCCTGCTAATAGTATCCCGTCGTATTCCGCAACGGCACGTAAACTTTGGGACGAGTTTTTAGGGAAATATCAATCATTACCACAATGTGATCAGCGTTCCCGAGCAGGCTATGGGCATTCGTCATACAAGCCATGCCAGTTATGGTTGAGTAGTGAGGCTTTCTGGTCCACACGACCAGATAGACGGGTCTGGAAAGCGGCATTCTCCTCAAGTGAGAGTGGTGTATGTATGCTTTTAGAGACAGGGCTAAGCAGATTATAGTCATGGGTCGAAGGAGAATGCTTTACGAAATACAAGTAGCTCACGCTGTGTTGTAAGGTCAATTTAAAGCACATGTAGACATGATCATCTTATTTTAGCCCATGTTCGCTAGTCAATGGTAGGGTGTTCCGAACAGAACATCCTCTTCTGTGAGTCTTTAGGTGGTCAGTAACGTCTAGGTAGTAAGAAAAGATCGAGGATTAAAGGTTTGTTTCACTTAGTGCTAACATCTACGGGTAGTTTCTCAGGAGAAAGGTGTAGACGTCCTTGATGTTGATTCTAATTTCCTGTATATTTGTGAATGCAGATGGGTCTGCTACAGGTTTGATTTTGTTTTTACTTTGTTTTGAGATAGAGTGGGAAAAGCAAAGCGAGTGCTTTTTTGGTGCAAATAAGCTCACACTGCAAGTCTATTGGTCGTGAGTGGCTCCATGCGGATTTTGGATTCGGGAAAGCACACTGGGCTAATTGTAGTGTATTTTTCCATGCGCGACATGACACGCACATGTACAACTGTTGAGTGATCGACTGTTGTTAGCGTTACTAAAGAGTAAGGCCTCCTGCAGTTAGACCAGCTGTCTAACCTATACCATCAACCTGTCGGAACAAGAGCGGCCCACACTAGGCATGTAAAGATTAGTGACAAAAAACTCTCCCAAGTTTCCCAGAAATAATGAAAAAGTTATGTCGTTCATTGTCCTAGTCAGAAAACAAGCTCAAGTACCGGGTGACTTTGTAGGCGTCCCAACGCTAGTACAACCTGCGCCTGGCTAATAGACAAAGAAGGATTTCGAAATCCGGGTGATAGGCAGAACCCATCTACTTCTTAAGCGATTTTAAATTTGCACACCGGCTATTTTGTTTTATACTCCAGCTCTAAGAAAGTTGCCGATCAAGACTAAGAGGCCTCCTTCCCCTTACGTTTGTTGCCAATATTATAATGGTCAATTACAGGGTTGTATAGGTCAACCACACCGAGAGGAGACATCCTGCGCCTCTGTACTAGTCTTGTATTTCATAGCCCCCGAAGCTAAAGAAATGAAACAAAAGCGATTTTCCATATATATATATATATATATATATATATATATATATATATATATATATATATATATATATATATATATAGAAAGAAAGAAGTAGAGTAAGAAAGAGAGAATAAGTGTTACTGTACACTTTAGAAGGAAAGGGAAAGTGTAGATATGTTTTATGTTTGCTGATCATAATAAAGTTAAAATGAAGGTAAACAGCCATAATTTCTGACCAGAAAATTTGACAATGGAATGTACGATGAATTAAGAGGGGAAATAGGTTCCGAATATATTTTTCCTCAATTTTATTTGCCACCCAACGCTGAAAATTGATGAAGTTATTCGAGTATAAATCCAAGACAGACAATAAATACAGTAATATTTATATAGAAATATTTACATATAAATAATAACAGATTGAAATTTAAAGAAATATAACAAGTAATAAACATAAACGTTAGCTTCCTGTCGTTGGCCAGATCACTTTTGTCGACCCTCGGCTAACCTACGACTGACCTGCCAAGAGACCCAACTATTTTAGAATAGAATGCACGATGAATTAAATAAGGGAAAGTGTGACAGGGGTAACTTTTAGCACGTGGTCCGAATACTTTAACATAATTGAGTGACTTATTTTTTGTCAATCTTTATCAAAATCCAACTTTTAACTCGTTAGCGATGTTATCTGAAAATGTTTGTTTTAGTCTGTTTTACATTAATATATATATATATATATATATATATATATATATATACGTATTATATGTTTAACATATAAATGTGTATATATTTTATGTATCTTTTTCTTATTAGTGGACGTATAAGAATAAAACATGCCTTCAGGCAACTTTTGTTTTCTAAAAGAACATGTAAGTGTATATACTTTTAAAACATACATATAACTATATAAACAACATGTGATAAACGTGGATGCACCACGCAATTAAGACAATTGATATATATATATATATATATATATATATATATATATATATATATATATATATATATATATACATATATATATATATATATATATATTGCGGGTGTCTGTGTTTAAGTGCGTGAGTCTATATATAAATGCATATATTTACAAAATCAATAAGTACGAATTCTGTTTGTGAAAATACATTATTATCGAGTTTCGATTTACTCAAAGTGTGGTGTTTCATGCTGTCATACTTTTGTTTTTATACAAATGTTGTCTAGAAGCTTTCGGGCGCTAGACGCACAACTAAGAGTTTCCATCATTCAAACTGAAAGTGAAGTTGAGTTATGACACAACGTCTGCCAGTATTTAACGTAACAGCAACTTGCCATATTCTGCAATAATAAAAAATAAACACACACATCAACTTTATATATATATATATATATATTTCTATATATATATAGATAGATATTAGTATTTAATGTATCCACATCAAATTATATGAGGAGATATAAGTTGTTATGTATCAATTTTCAGAATTAACTTCAACAATGCTCGACATGTAAGTAGAGCTAGGTAGAAAGCTATGGAAATATAATAATGGCAATTAAGGTACACAGAGCATTACATTCATTTTAGCTTGAAGATCCCCCGGAGATGAAACGCGGGAGCCTCTGTGTAGCTTAATTACCATTAATATATTTTCATAGCTTACTATATATATAACCCGGAAATAAGTAGCATATGCATATATATATATATTAGTTTAGTGGCTTTACTGTGTGCTTATTTTTGAATTATAACGGCATCTAGTTTATATTTGAAAACGCGTCTGTAAAGTTGAAATGTACATGAGAGCGTGATGGCGTTCTACACGTACGAGAGATTTAAAATGTGACTGTTTAAACCGTTAAGATATTGATTACGTTAAATAAAGTGCATAGAATTACAAACGTATACATACCTAATGGCTAAGAATTTGGTAATGTTAATTATTATGCTAGACACTTTAAAATGTTGCGACTTGTTTCATAATTGACATTATTAATTGTGGGATGTTTAGTTTTTATGTAGAGGGGTTCGAGTGTTTTTAATTTTTTGATATTGGTATCATGGTGTATTATTTTGGTATTGTTAACAAGGATGTTTCTATATTGGGAGGGGGTGCAATTATGTTTTTTTAGGTGCTGGCATATAGAGCTAGTGTCGGAGAGATGTAGGGTGAGTCTTCGGGATAGTGTTGTGGAAGTTAAACCTATGTAAGAATTAGTTTTTTTTATTGGTGTGTGAGATACATTCTTTCATGGCGCATTGGAACTGATATATTACATTGGTTCTTCCATATGTATTTTGGGTTTGGGAAGTGTTATTTTTAACAACATAGTTTGATGTTTTCATTTTTTTATAATAAATGATAAATCGTATTTTATCATCAGAATTAGTGGGGATATATAGCGATGTATTATATTATTAAGAGCTTTATGCATCCAAACTTTAAATTGGATGATTAAGCTCTTAAAAATATAATACATCGCTATATATCCCCACCAATTCTGATGATAAAATACAAGCCAAGTCAACCACACTCCATCCCAATGTCCCTTTTCTTTTCTCGCATCTACCTTACGGCAAGGTTGTCAGTCAGCGCATAGAGTTAAACGTAAAGGTGTTTTTATATTTTCCTGATTCATTTATTAAATAACTTTAATTAATTACTGTTAATATTGACGAAACTATTGCATATAGATATCCAACAAAAGCGAATGCAATTCCAAAATAATAATACTAAATATTAATTAATTATGAACGGTTTTAAATTGTTATGCTAATTAGTCAGTCACAGGGTTCTCTCTTAATCTTTGATATTCACAATATATTCAGAATATCAAAATTTAATGTTGTATTATTGATTTAAATAACACAAACCGGTTTTGATTATTATATAGTAATGAACAATGAAAACATCACATTTATTCATATATATATATATATATATATATCATTGCCTATAATCTTATGCGTATCTCTCTATAAATAATGTTAGCTATGTCTCTCTCTCTCTCTTTCTCTCTCTCTCTCTCTCTCTCTCTCTCTCTATATATATATATATATATATATATATATATATATATATATATATATCGGATGATTTTAAATTTTGGAATATATGATCTCGGCAAAAGTATTTATTGTAAATGTTTACATTTAGGGAGGGTATATATAACATTTTTAAAATGTTTTTTTATGTACCGAACATTATAAAATTGTAATATATATTTC
Organism: Sepiola atlantica; assembly: GCA_963556195.1. Classification (NCBI taxonomy): domain Eukaryota; kingdom Metazoa; phylum Mollusca; class Cephalopoda; order Sepiida; family Sepiolidae; genus Sepiola; species Sepiola atlantica. The sequence goes on along the minus strand of OY744515.1, from coordinate 269,282,549 downwards.
CGACAAGCGCCTGAGTAACATGGTCAAATAATTATTTTTAACTTTACCACTCAGACTTTTCTTCTTTTTAAATATGATTATATATGAAGTGTAGCCTAATAAGATACCGATTAGTTATATTATAGAATAAGTTGTGTTTTAGTGAAGACACGTCCCGATGAAAAGTGTACAGTTAATTTGATGCAAACGATTTGAATCGATTATTCCATATACTAAAATAATTGTATTCCCTTTTTTATTTGCATTACTTTCAATTAAATTCTTTAAAGAATCGTGTGACAAAAGAGAATCTTCCCTACTTATTAATAGATATATAAAAACAAGCTTTTCAAATACAAATATTCGATGTTATTAATTTTGATTGTCTCCATGTCTATCTCTCTCAACTAATATTACATCTTTCTCTCCTTCCTTTCAAACATACAAACATGATTTCAATATTTAGTACAACACTCTTGTATGGTTTTTATTGTTTCATGTGCATGAAAAAATACTATATACATTAATATGGAATGTGGGCAATGCGCACTTAAAAGTGGGCATTGCCAATATTCTATTTCCGGTGGAGAAGCGAGGCAGATTAGTTCTCAAGAAGTCGTACTCCTTTATATATCAATATAACGTGCGGGATATCTAACGATATATAACTCATTATTGAAGTTTATGCGACGATACGTGCATCAGTCTGTTAGGGAAACTTAACTTTTTCCACTTTGCGTGAAACAATATCAAGTTCTTTCGGTGTTTAGTATTGTAAAATTATGTAAAGAACTGAATAATTTAATACATATTGTTTTTCCAGTCTAAGCAGGGGTTTCGGTGCAAGGCGTAACAAAACCACGGGCACCAAACAAAAGCGTCTCGGATTCGAAACTGGCTTCATCTAGTCACGCGAATGCCTCTTTAAAAAACGAAATCAGTGTCTTGTTTTATATATATATATATATATATATATATATATATATATATATATATATATATATATATATATGTACATATATATATATGTATATGTATATATATGTACATATATATATATATATATATGTATAAACATGTACATATATATATATGTATATATGTACATATATATATATATATATATGCACATATATATATGTACATATATATATGTACATATATATATGTACATATATATATATGTATATATATATATATATATATATATATATATATATATGAGTGTGTGTGTGTCTCATTATATTCGGCAGTTAGACGCCCCCTTTGACAGTTGATGCAATGCTAAACGTTGTTAAAGGCCCATTCACTAAGATGAGGATGGGTAAACTACTAGTAAAAAGGCACATTGCTTCAGGTGCATAAGCGGTTCATTTGATAACTCATTAGATCAGAATTAACGAACTTCCTGTCTTGTATGCATTCAAATTCTGAAAAAATAACCTGTGGTTATTGGATATATAAATGAGATCATCTAGTTATTATTAGCCATGATAACACAATGACAACATGATGAAAGATCAAATATTTAGTTTGCTTACAGTTATATAGAATATCTAATTCTGTAAGTGTGGTAATGGTGCTATTTAAGGCTTGCACAACAAGGAGGAAACAAGTTAACACTGTTTCAATCTAAAACATTGAAAATCGCTTAAACATATACCAAAGTGGGTGTGTTAGGGTAGAGGAAAATAATGCAATTCGACTGTGTATACTTTATAGCATATCACTATTTCTATGTTGATGTGTAAAGTTTAGTACTCACTGTTCACTATATACACTATATATACAGTAAGTTATGAAGATATTTATGGCAATTAAGCTACACAAAGGAACTCGAGTTTCACCCCCGGGGGAATCTTCAGACTAGAGATTCCCACCGGTGATGAGACGCAGCTTAATTGCTATAAATATGTTGATAAGTTACTACCTAGCTCTACTTACGTATCGATAAAGTAA
>OY744515.1:269188111-269270611 GCA_963556195.1 Sepiola atlantica | reverse complement strand
AAATATTGGGTTGATATGATGGGTTAAAGAGAAGAAGGAGTAGCAACTACTTGGAGCGCAGGACCAAGGTCCGGGCTAAGAGAAGTCGGTGGCTGGGAGTGAAATGAATGTGAATGGCTGTTAGTGAAAAGAGGGAGGGGTGGGGGTGTTAGTGAATTTGTCTTAGGGTGAGAAAGAGGAGAGGAGGTGCTGAGGTTTTTGTTGTGGTGAGGTGTAGCATGGATTTCGAGGGGCTGGGGAAAGAGGAGGGGAGTGGGAAAGATATGTGTCTTTGGTGTGTAGGTAGTATCATTGTTTTAGAAAAAGATTTGAAGAAATGAAGATGATTAGAAAGCGGGTTGGGTGGGTGGGTTGTTTAACAGTGTGAAAGAAGTAGTCGAAAGGGTGAGATGGGTGAGAGGGGAAGGGGATATTTTGTTGTGGTTAGGTGTGACATTTTTGGAGGGGAGGAGTATTGTCCAGCTGGCTATGCCAGTAATGTGTGAATGTAAGTAAGTATGAAGGAAAGTGTTAGAATGTGCTGAGAATATGGCAATGATGGCGAAGGAAAAAGAAAAAGAAAGAGATGTAGAAAAGTGATATTAATTTTGGTGGGAAATATGTGAAATGTAGTTTTGTGCAGGCAGTGGTGATGGTTTGAAATTAAATTGAGGGCAAAAGGGGTTTTAATATCTAAATATTTGTGAGAGTATCTCAATGGTGAGGCTGTTCTTTGTGGTAAAGTTGTTTGGATTTATGGTGAATGAAAATGTATGTAGGGAGGGCTGTGTGCGTGAGTATGTAAGCGGGGACTTGTATATAAGTACAATTGAGAGCGAAGAGAAGAAAGGTTAGCCATTATCTAGGTTCAGTTTTTGTTCGGTAAGGATGATTTTGCTTATTAAGGGGTATAGATTGTAGAAGCCATTTCGTTGTCTGATGATGTTGGAGGCTCTGATTAGTGCAGTTTCCAGTTGTCTTCGCCGAGCTTTGTTAGAAATGTATTTGGTGAGTTTCGCCTGTTCAAATGTGAAAGCAGGATCGTGCTCTAATACATGGGAGAAAAGTGCACTGCGAGAGTTATTGTGTTTAATGTCCCTTTTGTTTTCGCTCAATCTTTTTTTTCAATTCACGTTATATGTGTGCGTATATATATTATTGTTTACACCCACATACACCCACGCACTTACATTAATGTGCATATGTATGTATATATGGGCTCTATATATATTGTGCGTGTGTTGTGTAATGATTTATTCAATGCTGGTGTAATTTAGTTATAACGTTTTATTTCTTTAGTTATGAATTAGAAATAATTTTGAGTTTAATGAATCGACATGATCTCGAATCTAAGTCTGCTGAATGTGTGAAACAAATACATTTATGTTTACTGTTATGTTTATGTAGGGCGACTCTATTGTTGAGTGCAAAGCTGGCACTTATTAATGATTTGTCTCATGTTTAAGTTAAAATATCACATACATACACACACACCCATATATATATATATATATATATATATATATATATATATATATATATATATATATATATATAACAACAACTTCCCTAATAAAATAGTCGACGAACAAATAAAATCATATATACACTCCATACACGACAAAAGCAAAAATAAAATCCATAACAAAAAATACACGATCAACCTCTATTACAAAAACCAGACGCACCCTAACTACAAACTTGACGAAAAAGGTATTCTTCACATAATAAAACGATACACTAAACTAAACGACCAACAAAAATATCAAACTAATAATTTACTATACACAATTTGAAACAAATAACCTAATTATTAAAAATAACACTGTCAATACAAATCTCAACCAAACTAACGTTATATACACATTCTCATGCCCTTTTAAGGAATGTTTCCCTACAACCCAAACAGAACAAATACATAACACCTATATTGGCCACACTACAACAACTCTCTCTCGACGCCTAACTTACCATTTATCCGATACCAGCGCCATCCAACGTCACATTACTACACATAACAAAAGATTACAGTCGGCCGATATACGGAAAATATTAATATCTAACACGAAAATAATACACAAAAATAACTGCACAAACAGACTTAAAATACTAGAAGCAATATTCATTGAAACTAAACAGCCTTACATTAACAAAATAGCTTTCAACACAGGTACCAACATATTAAAAGTATTCCATAATTAAATGGAAATTAAGTAACAAAAAATAAATAAATAAATACATAAATAATAGTAATAATAGTAATGGGAATAAATAATAATACATAAATAAATAATAGCAAAAATAAGAACTAACAAAATAAATAAGTAAACAATAAAAGCAAACACACAAACGATAGAATAAAATGAATTCAACCACACACCCTCTTCTCTCTTTCATTCGGCCGTAGCGATAACTATAAAACACTAACTCCAGTCTTCTTATTTAAATTTAAAAAAAAAACAAACAAAACGTTAATCCTGAAGACGACTAGGAAAGTCGAAAGCGCTCGAGAAAATGGCCGAATTAAAAACTATCGGCGAAGTACTATTCGGATTGCCACCTGAAACCAGAAAGATGGCTCGACGGTTTGAGAACCTCACGAGGAAAATATACAAACGTGAAAGTTCCGTGATGTTCAACAACGCTTGCTTAGATATATATATATATATATATATATATATATATATATATATATATATATATAAATATGTTGTTATTATATAACCAGAATTCAGAATTAAATTACTCTTACCGAACCAGAATACATTGCCTTTACATAATCCAGTATGAACTGCTCTGAGATAACTAAGATATCCTGCTTATAGATAATCAGGATACATTGCTCTCAGAAAACGAGAATACATTGTTCTTAGCTCACCAGAATGCAATACTCTTAGAAAACCAGAATGCTTTGCTCTTAGATAACCAAAATACATAGCTCTTTGATAATCAGAACACATTGTACTTAGAAAACCATCATACATAACTCTTAGATAATAAGCATACATTGCTCTTAGATAACCAAAAAACATTGCTCTTAGATAATCAGAATACATTGCTCTTAGATAACCTAAATACGTTGCTCAAAGACAATCAGAATACATTACTCTTAGCACACCAGAATATATTGCTCTTAGATAATCAGAATAAATTGCTCTTAGATAATCAGAATATATTGCTCTTAGATGACCAAAATACATTGCTCATATATATGCAGAATACATTGATATTTGATAACCAAAAGACGTTTCTCTAAGACCATCAGAAGACATTACTCTTAGATAACCAGAATGTACATTCAATTAATTCCGGTTATCAAAGAGCAACGCATTCCGGTTATCTACATGCCATCTATATTGGTTATGTAAGCATAATCAAACCCCCTTATCTAAGAGCAATGCATTCGTTTATTTAAGAGTAATGCATCATGATTATTTAAGCGCAATGCATCCTGTTTATAAAACTGCAATGCATTCCTGTTATCTACATGCAATGCATTCTGGTTATCAAAGTGCAATGCATTCCGGTTACCTAAGCGCAATGCATTCCCGTTATCTAAGAGCATTGCATTCCGGTGATCAAAAAGAATTGAATTCTGGTTGGCTAAGAGTAGTGAATTCCGGTTATCTGAGGGCAATGCATTCCGGTTATCTAAGAGCAATTCATTCTGGTCATCTAAAAGCAATGCATTCATGTTATCTAAAGTTAATGCATTCCGGTTATCTAAGAGCAATTAGTTCTGGTTATGTAAGCGAAATGCATTCCGATTATCTTAGAGCAATGAATTCCGGGCATCTTAGCGTAATGCATTGTGTTTATGTAAGAGAAATGTATTCTGATTATCTAAGCGCAATGTATTCTGGTTAGTTAAGAGCAATTTATTCTGATTATCTAAGAGCAAGTTATTCAAGTTATCTAAGAGCAATGCATTCTGGTTATCTAAGCGCAATTCATTCTGCTTATCTAAGAGCAATCTATTCTGTTTATCTAAACGTAATGCATTCCGGTTATAAAAGAGCAATGCATGCTGGTTATTAAAGAGCAATGACTTCTGGTTATCTAAGTGCAATGCATTCTGGTTATCTAAGAGCAATGCAATCTGGTTATCTAAGAGCAATATCTTCCGGTTATACAAGAGCTAACATTCTGGTTATCTAAGAGCAATGCATTCCGGTTATCTAAGCGCAATGCATTCTGCTTATCTAAGAGCAATGTATTATGGGTATCTATGCTCAATGTTTTCCAGTGATCAATAAGTAATGTATTCTGCATATCTATCAGCAATGTATTTTGGTTATTTAAAAGCAATGTATTCTGATTATCTTAGAGCAATGCATTCTGGTTATCTAAGCCCAAGGCATTCCAGTTATCTAAGAGAAAGTCATTCGGTTATCTAAGAGCAATGCATTCCGTTTATCTAAGAGCAATGCATTCTGGTTATCTAAGGGCGATCCATTCTGGTTATCTGAGCGTAATGCATTGCTCTAAGATAGCCAGAATGCATTGCTCTTAGTTAAGCAGAATGCATTGCGCTATAATAACCGGAATGCATCGCACTTAGATAAGCAGACTGCATTTCTCTTAGATTAACGGAATGCATTGCGCTTGCCTAAGCAGATGCATTGCTCTTTGATAACCGGAATGCATTGCGTTTAGATAACCAGAATGCATTGCGCTTTGATATGCAGAACACATTGCTATTTGCAAACCAGAAGCAGTGCGCTTAGATAACCGGAATACATTGCTCTTTGCTAAGAAGAATGAATTGCTCTTCGATAACCGGAATGCATTGCTCTTTGCTAAGCAGAATGTAATGCTCTTAGCTAATCGGAATGAATCGTCTTTAGCTAGACAGAATGTATTGCTCATTGCTAAATAGAATGCATTGCTCTAAGCTAATCAGAATTTATTTCTCTTAGCTAACCAGAATGACATTTTCTTAGCTAACCAGAATGTATTGCTCTGAGCTAACCATAATGTATTGCTCTTAGCTTACCAAAAGGCATTGCTCTTCGATACCCAGAAGGCATTGCTCTTAGATAACCGGAATACATTGCTCTTACATAACCGAAAAGCATTGCTCTTAGCTAACCAGAATGTATTGCTCTTAGCTAACCAGAATGTATTGCTCTTAGCTAACCAGAGTGCATTGCTCTTAGCAAACCAGAATGTATCGCTCTTAGCTAACCAGAATGTATTCCTCTTAGCTAACCAGAATGCATTGCTCCTACATAACCGGAATATGATGCTCTTACATAACTAGAATACATTGCTCTTTTATAACTAGAAAGCATTATTTCAGAATATAATTATCTTCTAATACATTGAGATGAAAATGCATTGCTATCGGAAAGAAAAATTCACAGTAAAAGTGGAAATATTTATCTTGTAACGAGACTGTATTTATAAAGATAATCATTACTTCCGTAAAAAGGCATTCCAAGAAAAACATTCTTAACAGGAAAAAAAAAATTGGTTCTTTCGAAACGTTACTCTTTGAAGAAAATACGCTTTGGCACCGAAAACCTTCTTTGCTCTCAACGTGATTGCCCCTGAGCACGAGCCTTTTTCGTATATGGTTAAAGAGATGAATAACAATAAAAATGATCAACACGGTTTTGATTTTTGGAAGAATCAGATTGAATAATACGGTAAGTGAATAACTTATACACATGATGAACGAAATGACCAGCTGATTGATCGTCTAGCCAAATTAAGAGCCGAAGTGAACGCGTAGCTTTTTCCACAAGGATACAGTCCTACAGCATAACGGGTCGCCATCTATGGCCAACAGTTGGCTCCGTTTTCGTTTTTTACCCCCCTCATGGGGTTTAAGTTAGCGAATTATAAACTCGCCCACAAAACACACAAAGCACACATTGCTCTAAGAATACATTACTCTCAGAAACAAAATGTCACAGTAAAAGCGGAAACATTAACCTTAGACAGGAACTTGATTTCGAATGGAAAGCATTAATGTCAGAAGACACTATTTAAAGAGATATATTACTCCCAGAAAACATTAATTCTTTGGGAAGATTACTTGTTGGCATTAATCATCTCATTCGTTCTCAACGTGATTGACCATCAGCAACCGCCTCCTAGTATCTGCTCATGGAGAAAAATATCAAACAAATAAAAAGGAGAAACAGGTTTTGATCTCTTGAATAATCAGATTAAATAATACGGGTGGGGATGAACTGATAGATACATTGTCATGATGTGACCAGTTTATTTATCGGATCGGGCCTCCCCGACCTCCTGTGTTGCCAAATTAAGAACCCGAAGTGAGCAAGTCACGGTACGCTCAGTTGACAGGATCCTCACGTGTAGCTATCAACGACCTGCAGGTGACCCCGATTTCGAAGGAGGAACTTACCTATCTGCATAGAGTTGCAGTTTGCTAATGCCAGACAATTATACGTATAACATGTAAGTAGAAATAACATTAATACAGAAATAAGAATTTTCAAGATGGATAACTCATATCGCACGAAAGATATCGACGTACCAATTATTAGATGTGAAGACACGACATATATCGAGACAGAAAGCGTATCCATCCGTCAAAATTGATGTCGATATTTGACACTCTTGAGCAACCGTGAAAACTAAGACATGACTTTCACGCTCTGTACCCATTCACACTCATCGATTTAAAGTATGTGTGTTCAGTTTAGAAATGTAAAATGTATTACTAAGAAATTTGAAGTTTACAAGAAAATACAAAATATAAATAAAATAAAACTGCATACACAGGAAAATAAGGCATTCAGTTCTATACTTTCTCTTGAATCATATAAAAACCAGCTGAACACTCAGATGTTGGTGATGTATTACGCTAAGCTTAGCAGAATGCATTGCTCTTAGATAACAAGAATGCATTGCTCTTAGCTAAGCGGGAGGCATTGTTCTTAGATAAGCAGAATCCATTGCGCTTAGATAACCAGAATGTATTGCTGTTAGATAACGGAAATGCATTGCTCTTATATAATCGGAATGTATTGCTCTTAGATAACCGGAATGCATTACTCTTAGATGACCAGAATGCATTGCACTTCGATAACCGGATAGTATTGCCATTAGATAAATTATTTCTCAATTATGTGTGTACTTTACTAATCTAAATTGTGTTAATCAGACAACAGCCTTAACAAAGAGAAACAAAAGTGGAAATAAATGAGAGAACGAAATAAAAAGATGTATACTGTATTCATTGCACAGAGAAAACATCATACACATAGAAATCTTAACAATAGTGTAATTAATCGATGTTGCCTGAACAGAGAGAAGAGATATAATCTACTACAGAAAGCACTTCCTCTATCTTCCTACATGCTTTCTCTCTCTCATATATATATATATATATTTATATATATATATATATATATATATATATATATATATATATATATATATATATATATTATATATATATATATATATTACCGAAAAAATGAGGATTAACGTGTGTGTAAGATACAGTAAAATAGATATATTTAAAGCTATGTCTCTGTGTTCCACGAATACACAACTCACCCAAACAATCCAATCAAATACGAAGCGTGTTTTTTTCCAGGAAATATTCATCACTCACGCTGAATAGGAATATCCTCATTATTGATCGAAAAAAACCCTCAACAAGTAACAGTGATGAAGAAGTTAAATACTAGAAAATAACGCGTCACCCTCACCGTCATATTCGCCCAGTAATATATTGTAGTGTACCTATAATCTAATTAGGTTGACTAATAAATAGGGTTTTAATCAAATATTCTTACAGATGGTGGAAATATTGAATGTTATTTTTCTTCTCTCTTAATAATAAACTCTATGAAGCAATCATGTATTCGTCATGTATATATATATATATATATATATATATATATATATATATATATATATATATATATATATATATATATATGTATATATATATATACATTTTTATTTATACAAACATTATTGGTTACATATGTGCATACATGTTTCGGTTGCACTTTTCCCAGAAAGTCAACCTCATCAGACCAACAATTTCAAAGAAATGGATCGATTTTCAGGATTTTCTCTCCTAAATAAATCTTGTTGGGGTTTAGTAATTTTCTATTTCTAATTAATTAGTATCACACACAGATCCACTACTAATCAAGCATATATTCAAAATATATACGTGCTTATCAATATATTCTAGATGTATAAAAAATTCAATACAAAAATGCATACGTCTAAACAAACACACATATATACAACTATATGCACCTACACACGCATATCTATACCCACACATATATATACACATATATATACATATATATATACATATATATATACACACATATGTATGTACATATATACATGCATACACATATATATGTATATATATATATATATATACATACATATACATATATAAATCATACATGCGCATATTCGCAACATGGATATACACGCATACACACCGATACACTTTTAGTATGAATAGTTCCTAAAAATACGTACATATATACATATATATATATATACACACACTGGTACATATATATATACACATACATATATATATATATATACATATATATATATATATATATGCATACATACATACACACGCATACACACATATACACAGGCGTCAACAGTTACCACCTATACATATATACGAATACACATAGATACATACACACCGTTGATGAATGCACATATTTATATACCTAGGTGTGTACTTTATATATGTGTATGTATATGTAGGTGTATATATATATATATATATATATATATATATATATATATATATATATTTATATATGTATATATATGCATGTATGTGAACTTGTGCGTGTATATGTTTGTGTATGTGAACGGTGTGTAGGTGTGGTGTGTATATCTGACTATGAGTATATACGTATACAATTGTGGGTAGTTTTTATATTTGCATAGTCTAGTTTATATCTATTCTAGGTGTGTGCTTGTATATATGAATTTGTGTGCACTTTGTATAAGTATAGGTGTGTATGTATGTATTTGTATTCGCATATATGTATAGGTGTGAACTGTTGGCGCCTGTGTATATGTGTGTATGCGTGTGTATGTATGTATATATATATGTATATATATATGTATATATGTATTTGTATATATATATATATATATATATATATGTCAGTGTATGTGTATGTATATATATATATATATGTACGTATTTTTAGGAACTATTAATACTAAAAGTGTATGTGTGTGTATGCGTGTATATCCATGTTGCGAATATGCGCATGTATAATTTATATGTGTATATGTGTGTCTATATGTATATATATATATATATATATATGTATGTGTGTATGTATGTATATATGTGCATATATATGTGTGTGTATATATGTATATATATATGTATATATATATATGTATACTTATGTGTGTGTATAGATATGCGTGTGGGGGTTCATATAGTTGTACATATGTGTGTCTGTGTAGACGTATGAATTTATTTATTGCATTTTTTTATACATCTAGAATATATTTATAAGTACGTATGTATTTTGAATATATGCTTGATTGATAGTAGATCTGTGTGTGTGTCCATGTTTAGATGTTTATGCATATCAATGTATGTTTATTTATTTGTACTTGTGTATCTATTAGAGTTTGTTTATATATGTGTGATTCTTGATATATAGATAATATATTTATATTGAAGTTAGTTTGTAAAACTTGGTAGGTTAAAGGGTTTAAATACACCCAGAAAGAAGTGGACAATAAAATAAGGACAGGAAAAGGTGATGGAGACGGCATAAAAAGTAATAAAACGGACAACCACTAACAAAAAAGGTCAACAAGTGGAATAGGTAATCCGATACTCATTATTAAGAAATAGAAAATGACTAAACCCCAAAAAGATTTATTTAGGAGAGAACATTCTTCAAATCTTTCTATTTCTCTGAAATTCTTGGTCTGATGAGGTTGACTTTCTGGGAAAAGTGCAACCGAAACATGTATGCACATATGTACCCAATAATATCTGTATGAATAACAATTTATACTTATAAACAGCTCTACTTGTTATTGAGCAATTTTTATAAACACTGGAGTTTCTACGGATTTACATTTACAGAAACTAATACAATACATGTACTATATACATATATATATACATATATATATATATATATATATATATATATATATATATATAAATATTGCGAGAGCCAAGACGATTTGTTGTTGTTAGATCACTCTTCGCAGCTTGCTGTGAATTCTCACCGACTTGGTATTTACGAAGTTAAATTCCTCCTAAATTCTAAGCTAATGTCAAGTCGTCGACCGTCGGGCTTCCTGCACTGTAGAGTGCGTAACATTAAACATCGATGTTTGTAGGTAATACATAATTAATATTTATTTATAAGTATTTAATATATGTATATATATATATATATATATATATATATATATATATATATAGTGTAAAATGAAAAAGGAAAACCAAAAACTGGATGTTTTTTTATGTGTACATCAACGTTTCGTCTTTATTTATAAGACTTCATCAGGATGATGATATAGGGAAAAGATATCATGCAAGCACGGATACATGTAGGGTAGACATGTTGGGAAGAAAAATAAAATAAAATGAAAAATAATGGCAGCGTCTAGCTGGACGTCCGTACTTGTTAGAGAATGAAAAATGAGTGGGAGAAAAAAGGGGAAGGGTGGAGGGAGCAAGGACTACTGTGGCTGGCGATGAGAGAAAGAGGTGGGGGATGAGCAGGGGTAAAATGGATGGCAGAGAGAGATTGGAGGAAGAGGGGGAGGGGGTGTTTGACCAGATGGCTGTGGTCGAGATTGAAGGGGAAGAGTGAGTTGGAATGTTTGTGTGTGTGGGGTGTATGCAGGGAAATGGGGATGGGTAGAGAGGGAGGGGGGGGCTGTGATTTTGGTGGATGGGCGAAAGTTATAGTCTTAGAGAGCGTTTGAAGAAAATGAGGGAATTTAAGAAGAGGTATGGGAGAAAATGGATGAGAGGGGGAAGAGGGAGGATTTGTCGTGATAGGGTGTGAAATATTTGAAATATTTGGAAAATGATAGCAATGAGTGAGGGATTGGAGTGGGTGGGGGAGGGGGTGATTGAAAGGGTGGGTGAGGAATATATTTGAAATATTTGGAACATGAGAAAGTTTATTTGGACTGTAGTATTAAAAATGTGAGGGAAAAACATGAGGAAAAATAAGAGAAGATTCAGGGAGAAAAGGGAAGGGTGTGGGTGTCATAAGGTTAGAGATGAAAATAAAAGTTAGCCATGATCAGGCAAAAGACTTTGTTCTGTGAGGATGATCTTGCTTATTAAGGGTGATAGGTTAAAGAAACCATTTCGCTGCTTGATAGTAGTGGAGGATGTGATGAGTGCAGTTTCTAATAATCTTCGCCGAGATTTGTTGTGGATGTGTTTAGTGATTTTGGCTTGTTCAAATTTGAATGCATGACCATATTCTAGAGCATGGGAGAAAAGTGCACTAAGAGGGTTGTTGTTTTTTATATCCCTTTTATGTTCATTTAATCGTTTCTTTAATTCACGTTGTGTTTTTCCAACTCACTCTTCCCCTTCAATCTCGACCACAGCCATCTGGTCAAACACCCCCTCCCCCTCTTCCTCCAATCTCTCTCTGCCATCCATTTTACCCCTGCTCATCCCCCACCTCTTTCTCTCATCGCCAGCCACAGTAGTCCTTGCTCCCTCCACCCTTCCCCTTTTTTCTCCCACTCATTTTTCATTCTCTAACAAGTACGGACGTCCAGCTAGACGCTGCCATTATTTTTCATTTTATTTTATTTTTCTTCCCAACATGTCTACCCTACATGTATCCGTGCTTGCATGATATCTTTTCCCTATATCATCATCCTGATGAAGTCTTATAAATAAAGACGAAACGTTGATGTACACATAAAAAAACATCCAGTTTTTGGTTTTCCTTTTTCATTTTACCATCACGTCGGATTACCTTCATCCTTCTATTCCCATATATATATATATATATATATATATATATATATATATAAATAAGAGGTTTATGTAGTTTTCTTGAAGCATTGTTTATTAGTATAATACGGAGTTTCAACCAGACCATCTTGATACAGGTATTACATTGTGTTGATAAACAGATATATGTGTGTTTGTGAAAAAAAAAAATATATGTATGTATACATTGTATTAAGGGTGAAACTATTTATTTAGTTCCACCATTATATGTCTTATTTGCCCAAAATTGTGTCTATCCGCCCCACCTCTGCATTGTATTGCCTTCTAAATATCCCATTTCTCTCTCTCTCTGTCTCTCTCTCTCTCTCTCTCTCTCTATATATATATATATACATACATATATATATATATATATATATATATATATATATATATATATATCAAATACAATTATAATCATTTCATTTAAAACACATATTTAAAGACTATATGATATGCCTGTCAACACTAGGTCATGCATTATAGTTATGTTCATATGTTAAATTATATCTACGCACTCTTGTGCGTATTACTAAACGATGGACTTTTAAAATTATATAAATAGAAAAACTTCACATTATTTGATTTGTTAGTAAACGTTCCAGAAACGAAATTAAAAAAATAATATTTGTTTAAAAAATACTTGTAATTTGTGATTATAATTTTCTGAATTTGTTTAGTTTTCCACATTCTTTAGACACGTGATTGTCAATGGCTAAACAATAAATGTACAGTGTAAGGCTAATTCCTGACGAGAACCTATCACAGATACATTGTATTTGACTATTGAATATAAATGTCTACATATAATCGTTTCATACAATTAATTGCGTATGAAATGAACTATATTCATTGGTTTTTATGTTTTCAATTTTATTGTTTTCTGTTGCATTATTTTTTAAGCAACGACCATGTTTTAACCGGTAAAAATAGTGACCACTTTTATTATTAATGCTCTTTTTTATAGTGATATCCTAAAAATATTAAAAGTTATTTATAATCGTACCTGTTCGCCTGTGCACTTCTCTAGCCGCATCAGAAGCCAACCGGCACTGTTAACACAGTATGAGTGGCTATCTAACGTTTATATTATTGCTGAAGATTCATATTGTCTTTTCAAAACACGTTTACTTTCGGCCTTGATAGCATTACGGGTCACCTCGCCGCTTCATGATGTTAACGAAAACATCGATAATTTGTATCAAAAGTCTGTGTGATTGAATGCTCCGACACGAGTGGGCAACCTCGTCGTAAATGTTGTTATATCAAACGCCGACTTCCCAAATGATTTGCTGGATTCTTATAAGAATTGGAAAAATGGATCTATCTATATGAGCAGGCTTGAGCTGTGAAACAACGAAACAGGCTGTATGTGGATGACTATATATATATATATATATATATATATATATATATATGTGTGTGTGTGTGTGTGTGTGTATAAATGGGTATATATATATACGTATACATATATATATGTATATATATATGTATATATATACATATATATACGTATATATACGCATTTATACATATATATATATATATGTATATATATATATATGTATATATATGTATATATTCATATATATATATATATATATATATATATATATTGATATATTTATATACATTATATACACATTTCGTTTCATTTACGTAACTATTGTTGCGTTTCACAATTAATATTACGCTTTCTCAGAGGTCAAAATTATTGAGTATTTTTCATCTGAGGAAGCGTAATCATGATCGCTGAAGTGTGACTATAGTTACATATGTTAAACTAAATGTGTATATAATACATTTCCGTAAAGCTCCACCCAGTATTGAGCACCTTTACACTCACTTGGTCTTATATTAATTGTACGTATTAAATTGTTTAATTAATACATATATATATATATATATATATATATATATATATATAATGTGTAGATTTCAATTTTGTGTTGAGAATCTGAATAACAGAGCTCAATGTAATTTAAACAGAGCAAAGCAGAATTATAAAAAGAAAAAACTATACACACATTAAGGTTGTACACATTATAACTTATTTCGACCCCTTAATTAGGTCTCCTCAGATGTATAAACAACCACGTCAAAAAACCAAATAATGAGAGAAATTGATCATCGTCTTAAAAAGATAAATTCACTTTTTTGATTGGTCTATGTAAAAAAGGAGGTAAATGTTAAAATTATCGAGGAGGGGTGACAGAAGTAAAATATCAATTTGACTATTTTTTTAATATATGCAGAAATATAAAAATATAAAAATATATATAAAGAATTTGTTTTCTTCATTGTTATCAGCTAGAACAAGAATATCGTCGACATAGCGTACGTGAATATATATATATATATATATATATATATATATATATATATATATATATATACATATATATATATATATATATATATATATATATATATATATATCCGGAAAGGTTTAATACCTAACCTGTCATTACGTCGGGTAGGTTTAAATCGATTTTTTTCTCCGGATCAGAGATTATCTCTACAACATAAAACTGATCTTAACTTAAATCCTCTGACGATGTGAAACTGACGGAACCCTTCCTTTTTAATTTGAAGAACATCACACACTATGTCTTACCAGAAAACAGTGCGGTTAAAGATAAGTATACAGAACATAATAAGATGTTGTATGTTATGTTTATCGGAAATATGTTTTATTGTCTGGTGGCAAGCGGGTTCTGTGTGCTCTAGAAGTCTGGACGCGCAGGGAAATGCATCAATTTAATAAACGCTTATCAGCCAATACATCTTCTTCAATAATACTGACAGCGGGTACTTGCACTAACAGCCTTCGATTGATACCTGACAGCTATGCATGAGATATCAGTCACCATCTCAAGTGAAGAAGTGCATTCCTATATTCGACCTTTTATATTTCAAAGCCAAAGGTAACAAATCGGGATATATTGGGAGAGAGAAGCTATTTGTTTATAATAGTGTACAGATTTCTAACAATACAAGCAATTTAGGCTGACCCCCCAACATTCTCCCAATTTCTTTTTTCTCAGTAGCCTCTTACGTCTACAGTGGCGGCCTGCCTTGTTTGGGGTCAACAATATGTTGAAACTACTTGGTGTATTTTCCAGTGTCGCAGTATAACTCAGATACACTATAAATATAACTGCATGCTTTTATCAGAAACAGGACATTCGAAGTCCTAATGAGAAAATCCTGATGCTATAATAAACGATGCTCCACTGGCAATAAGTTCGCCTATCTATGAAGTATAGATTGACAAGCGCGAGGTAGGGGAAATGCATTTAAGTTATATGTGAAAATCAATTACACTTTATGGAAATCCACAGGAAGGACTATCGAGACTGCAATAGTTTACCACTAGAATTAATTGCGATTACAGTTGTCCATTCGACCCTTCACTCTGGAGTTAAAACATGGGATATATACCGTGCCGAAGTGAAACTACTCTATGCTTATTCTGATAAGCGTGGTTCGCTTTTTATTCTGCTAGAACAAGTTCGACAACAAGGACATGACAGAGTGTACTCTCTCTATTTATGTAATATCTACTAATTCAGATAGATGGGGCAATAGTACATGAACGAGTACAATAGTAACTGCTACATTTTCTAACATGTAAGCCGGGAAAGCTCGTACAACAGAGAGTGAACATCAAAGAAAGGTGGAGGAGTATTTACACCGGCGATTGGCGAGATCAGTCGGAATACAGAATCAATGAGAAAAGTATGATGGTCCTCTATGAAACCGTCCCAATTGCTCCACCAGACTGCACATGATGATTATGATAATGATGAGTATGCTGGTAGTGGTGCAACAACGTGAACTGCAGAGAAATATTATGTGAGGAGTTTTTTCTACTATTTTTTAATTTTTCATTTTAAAGTACAAATAAGTCTCCACACTTATTGAAATATTCAAAGAAAATGAATATTTACTTCATATACTGTTAGCAAATATATTTCAACCGTTGACGGTAAGCGTTTTAAACACACTTAGATTTGGTTTGTCTTTATTATTAGAAGAATCCAACGTAATTAGATACATATATACAATTATTCATATGCATACATGCATACACATATATACATAAATACATACATATGATACGTTTACTTTCAGCCTATGAGAATAAATAGAGTCTACCTCTCGCATCCCGTTGATTTCGGCGTCAAACTGACATACACAGGTTCTGCACGTTCTGCCAACCTGGGGATTCTCCATTATTGGAATGAAAAAATGTCAAATCTTTACAAACTTTTTTTATTTTCTAACCGCTTGCCAATTCTTAACATCCACACGACCAACATTGTCATTCACTTTCTTTCACTCCTACTCAATATATACAGAATTGCTGCTTCTAATACTGATCGCATAACTTCGGGTTCATGTTATATATGCGTGTATATGGTATGAAAAAGCTCGGTTTCCGATTTATAGACCATTGAAACAAATGCTTTCTTTATTGTAAACATCTAAAATATACAATGGGTTTACTAGTCCACTGTTATGTCTGCATATGCGACAGATTGACACTACTCAGTTACACGACCACATGTTAAATACGCCTGGGTCTAATGTTGCCACACACACTAACATAACTATAAGAATACGAGCCTTAACAAATATAAAAGCCGTGAGGATCAAAAGATTGGTGTATGCCTCATGATCTACAGAAGCTCCAAGTAATAAACTGAATAAGAACAATTACAAGTGAATACATATAATTAGCGCAACACCAAAAACCAAGCAGAACAAGAAATGCACCAGGAATAAAATTAGACGAGTAATAGTATGCTATTACAATTAGACGAGTAATAGTATGCTATTACAAAATCAATCCCCACGTCAAAAGGGTTCGTGTGAAGATCAGTATGTCAACGCGTGACCTCTCAGTAAAGTTGTTAGGCTTATATAATAAAATGTGTGTGTGTCTGTCTGTGTGTTTCCGATGGACTTCCACTGTTTTTGAGAGATTTCTATCGTTTTCGTACTGGATAAGAAGCAGGTCATAGGCTATATAAGAAATAAGTCACGTCAACGTTGGGGATCCCGGGAAGTAACACACACCACCAACTGAAAACTGTTTTGTCTGTAATTCGAATTAAATTTAAACTATAGGTACATGACGAGAAATAATACCTATTCCGAAAATGCCAGCAAATGCTGATAATATTAAGAGGGTCCCCGCCCATCCCCACTGAAACTAGACATGTATGGCACATTTGAAAATAAGTGTATCCAGTTTATATGATCCCACCAAAGCTGTGAGTTTAGTAATACATTAACTTGCGTGATGCATAGCTAGTGATAGGAATGCACACGAAATCCGACAGATTGTTATTCTGCCTTCACCCTTCATTGCTCGCCCTCGTAATATGCATGCACAGACTCGCGATGCCATGACGTACGTGTGTAATCATGTACGTCCTGACATTTTCATCACTTTTACATGTAACAGCTAATAGGAATACATTTTAAATGAACTTATGCCTGATCAGAAAAGCTACGGTAGGCATGCCATGGTGGCACGAGAATTTCACATCAAACTTAAGCAACTAATATATTACATTATTGTTGGTACAATATTCGGCTCTACATGATACGACATGTATAGCATTGAGTGGAAGAAACGTCCTTCACTAAATGCCCACAGTCGTCATTTGACTGTGAGAACGCATCAGACCAGATTCCATTTATCGAATAATAAGTGCTTAATATCCATAGTTGTTATAAAAACCCTGAACTTTTCATTATCATCACTAAGCACATGACACATGGTCCCTGTAGCCGATTAACCCAAAGCTCTCTATGTGTGAATGACGGTGTATGCTCAAAACGTTATATCAAATACATGATCTTAGAGACAGTCACTGGCGATATATTTCCTCTATATCACCGAAGGTCACCTGAACATGGAAGTTTCACTTGGTCACTGATGCTGCGTTCATGAAGGCTTCATAAGTCACTCTCGACAACATAATGGCCTTTGCTTTCGAAACTATTTAATGCTAACATTAATCTACAGTTCTGCAATTGTGTAAAATCCATAAAATATATATGTAAATATATTAACAATGGAAGTTATAAAGTAGT
The DNA here is from genome assembly GCA_963556195.1 of Sepiola atlantica. Classification (NCBI taxonomy): domain Eukaryota; kingdom Metazoa; phylum Mollusca; class Cephalopoda; order Sepiida; family Sepiolidae; genus Sepiola; species Sepiola atlantica. The sequence goes on along the minus strand of OY744515.1, from coordinate 269,252,514 downwards.
ATTTGAACTTAATAGGGTTGGAGCTAAACTTGACGAAGTTGCCCGCTACGAAAATGGCAGATACATTAGTGCAAATGAGGCAATGTGGTGCATCTTCAATTCATCCATTCATCTGCGCCATCAAACTGTTCAGCATCTCAGCGTTCACTTTGAAAATGGACCAAAAATATGTTTTACAGCGGCGATTCTTCAGCAACAAGTTCAATTACCACCTGACACAACACTGCCTGTATTATTTAAGCTTTGCGAAATTGGTGATTTTGAAAGGACTCTTTTGTATTCATAGTTACTTTCCTTCTGCACCTGGCAGGTGTCCTCTACATTTAAGAATATACTTACTCAGGGCACTGAAGTGCCAGGCCATCCAGATGTGACGCAAACTGATGCATTATCCAGAGTATACACAGTGCACCCTAATACTCGGGAATGTTTTTTCTTACGCAGTTTACTCCATCATGTGGTTGGCCCTGTGTCATTTCAAGACTAGACGACTGGGGAAGGTTTTTTATGTAACACTTTTGATGAAGCATGTAACATTTTGGGTTTGCTAAAAGATGATGCACAGTTTCGAGCAAAGTGAAAATGCACACGGTACAACTCACAGTACCGATGAAAACAGCTGCAACACTAACGTAAATCTACGAGTGCGGAAACCAACTAACATAAGTATGCTATGTCATCACTTGGAATAGCAATAGAACAATACATATATGATATATTATTACACACATCAAGAGGAACTCTACCAGCCAGAAATACCATAATCCTTCCCCTCTGACAACTATGCGACTAGTACTAGGCAAAATGGTCGAGAAGAATCAAAGAGGAGGTGAACACGCGGGCGAGATCACGATCTAAACTGCCCTTAGAAATGGCATAGATAAAAGTGGAATTTTGTGTGGTCTTATTGTCACAAAATTTCTAGAGAGAGCCAACAATTGTTAGCAGCGGGAAATCTATGGTAAACGTTTGTTCCTATAATACAAACTGGTTCACCACGACTATCGAAAAAGGCAGAGATTGCTTGAAATCTATGGAAACGTGTTTATCAAACACACTTGTTTTACCAGTAAGCAATAACTGATAACGACTCGAGTGAACACTTCTAGTTAGTAAATAATACAAAAAATGTTGCTGAGATAAGGCAATAAATGTCCGTGTCCTTTTAGTAAATAAAACTGGCTCATGTTCTTCTGTTGTGTGAGACATCAAATAACCATAATAAAATAGCACGCATGCCATATATCTACACAAACACATATCTACACAAATATAAACCCACATATTTACTATATCACATACACACGCGCGTGCAGCGTGTCTTAATTTGATGGGACGTTAGAAAGACCTGTTGTCATGTATATTCTATATACTAACTGCAATCTAATTTCTTCTAGACAGCGCGTAGACTTTTCAAAATCAGTTAAAAAAAGTAGTGGTAGCCAAAAATCACAACATTGCGTTAACAATGACATGTCTTGCCCGTTCCTAGACACATCACACGCTCCGATATTAATATTTGTATCTTTTTTGTTAAGTTATAAATAAACAATGATGTCATACTTGCTACTTATTGATGTCTGCCACTATGACATACCTTACAATATTAGTGGTAAACTTGCTAATAAAAAATCAATGCCAGCATTTGATGTATTGTACAATTATACTCGGGAAAACTTATGTTCAATTGAATCCCTGGCACAAAAACGGACACACTTCTTTCATACTACATATTTTATAAGTTTATAACATCTAAACAGATTGCTACATTTGTATTTTTTCGAGATATCAAGTTGAAAAACGAACAACTGTTATTGGGGCGTGTAATAACTTTTAAATTCTAATGATTGTAGCCTTATAATTTCCAATGATCAAGCCATGCATAACATTAGGATACATTAAAGTAAAACGTCTTATTTGTGTTTATTGTTTTTAGACACGCACGAATGCTTCACAATGTTATTAAGAAACACTAAACACAAAATGAATACTGGCATTGGTTTCCTCATAAAATTCTCCTATAGAAAAGTTCGGTTTAATCTTGATATAGGGCCTATTCTTTTAATTGCTTCTCCAGACAGAGACTCATGTATACACACATAATAAATACTAAATATAAAATATTGATTTATTCTACGTTGATTGCGTTCGAGAATTAATGAATTCTGACATATTTTTAGTTATTCTTCTTGCATGAATAAAAATCATACATACTTATTCATTTAGTGTGTACAATATAATAAACGCACCGGTGGTGGATAACATTGTAGTGATTTAATATTTACAGTTCACCGGGCTGACATTGATATCAGCAAACGTTGCAACATTTTATAGTATCGTTTCAAAAAAAGGCCAGTTTATCTGAACTTTGAAATTTAAATGTGGCTTGTGTGTTTTGATCAAGGGCCCGTGTCGCCATATGCCATTAAACTATTCAGCATTACCTCTACTGACTCTTGTGAACTCGTTGTCCAGATGCAACGACCGATGCGGGTCAATTGAGACACGCTTGAACAAGTTCCAGCGATTTTCAGAATGCGGTAGAATTACGAACACTGATCGGCGTGGTTTTCACGACCAGCATCTCTCGACCGTGTTTTATCATGGAAACGATCGCTTTCTCGAAAACAAAGAACTCTAACATCCAACATTAGATTATACATTTCTTTGTTTTTTTTGATACATTTATAATGCCGCTGCTTGGAATATGGTATTTCGTCTATACAATTTATTATTCAATGGAAATTCGCATATTTTCCTTTTTCTTCTTTCTTTTTTGTTAGAATAAAACAGATATTGTATGCACACAATAATAATTTCTCATTGAGGCTAAAACACTCAAAATTATGCATGTAAACAAGGAAGGCGAACAACACTTTTAAAAGTTACGTTTGCATTTGTAATCATCTGCAGACATTATATGATTCACGGTGTAAATATTTATTTTTACTATCTTAATTAAAGCTAAACCTAACTACATCTTGAATTATAACGCCCGCCTACGTGGATAATAATACTTCTAATTATTTTTACCGTGCAACTCTTCTCAGCTGAAAATACTAAACTTCACTTAACCCCTACTTTTAAGAAGACTCAGAAGAATATGACATCCAATAAAAAAGAAAAATGAAATACACGAAAGACAGTTACAGTTATGAGAAAAATGTCATCACAAATGTTTAAAAAGATTAAAACAGTAAATGTTAATAATAATAATAATAATAATAATAATAATAATAATAATAATAATAATAATAATAATAATAATAATAATAATAATAATAATAATAATAATAATAATAATAATAATTATTATTATTATTATTATTATTATTATTATTATTATTATAGGTATGGTAAAAAGTTGTATTCGGAGATAATAAATTGTGCGAAAATGCCTTTCTAGACAATTACAATGTTTGGTAATTGTCTTAGAAGATAAACAGCTAATACATTTTCAGAAAACGTTATAGAGATATGAAATGTTTAAATGCATTACCTTTTCAAGTTTGCCAAATGTGATACATTTGGCAAACTTGAAAAGGTAATGCATTTAAACATTTCATATCTCTATAACGTTTTCATATCTCCAATGTATTACGCTGTTAAAAAAAAGCTAATCTAATTATTATCGTAAAATACTCCCCTTTCATTGTTGGTCGTGTACATATATTTATGTGAGCTATATCGAACCGGTCTTTTGTGAACTGGGTCTCCATTTCGACACATCAATTCCTTTTACCCGTCTGCTCTTATGGAAGCCACTTTTGATGCTGGGAATAACTCTGAAATATATATTTTGGGTATGACTTATAATACCGACTATATATAGACAGTCTGCTAGAATCCAATCGATAAATATCAAATGTTTAAAGCAATTCGAGAAAATCAGAAGTTATTTCATCATATTAATTTCATATATCTCTAAAGTGTATTACGTTGTAAGCAAGGTTTACCTTTTGATAACTCACTAAGTACATGTGTTATAGGATATGTCTGATAAGTAGATTTCACATTTTTAGGAACAGATCAAAGCGATAACTTCAGATTGTAAACTATTTGGTAAAAATAACATTATGTATAAATGCCTTCGAATTAAATAACATATGAACGTTTCATGTCTAAAACGCAATGATATCTATTTGACAGTTACCTTATCAGCGATAATATCTGTAGACAGCATATTAAAATAGATTATAAAAATAATTGATGCGAAACCAGATAATTTCATGAAAATATTTATTTTATAGAATATTGTAAATTAGATTTGTAATATCCTCTATTTAAAACATGTAACATCACTTAATGTTCATGCATTATACTAGAATATAAGGAAACTATTTGATAAGACAATGTTAATGACGATATTAAAACGAAATGCACTGTATTAGCGAGTGTTGTGATAATCCGCATAATCATGTTTCAACTATACTATAGAGTATGTGTGCCATTAATGTATGTGTAAATAGAAACATACACCACTATTTGTTTAGTCAGTTCGTGTTATGAGATGTATCGATTACTCTAGAAACAAACTGGTTAGGGGATTCTGAACGAAACGTTAGCATCCAGTAAGACACATTAACGAACTGTATTCGAAGTCGGATTAAACATAGATTATTTCAATAGTGATCTTATAAATAAAATAGAGTGAGTTTTCCGCGTATCGTGGGCTTAAATAGTCTTTTTGATACAAGGTACATGAGTAAATATGAATATTCCATATTATAAACATACGGTTTGCATTGGAACCAGCCTTGCTGTTATACTGAGTAATAATCAGAATCAGGAGTTCAATTCATTAATCTAAGAATAAATGCTAGGGGCAGATTTTTACTCACACTCCTTTCAAATCTTTCGATTCCACAACCTCGGTATGCGCATAATCATTATGTGACATACAATGAAGTGGGGGCCAAGTCTCTACAGCCTGTGTTCAGTTTTCCATCTTGCATAGCAGTGAAACATGGGCCTCAAATGATTCTGATCTGCAATGGCTTCAGCATAATGACTGTGCCATGATCAGGCGGATGTGGAGCAGAAAATTAACGGAGTCTTTCTTCCTATCGTGATTCATTAGAAACCTGGTGGGATTTTGGCTGCCCTATGCAGTCAGCGTCTCAGGTAGTTTCGATATGTACAGCATGCTACCTCTTTTGTCAACTCCATAATATGCCTGGACACCCCAGGCACTAGAGTGTGTAGTAGACAAGGAAGACCTGGCTTGAGTGTGTAAGAAATGATGTGACTGCATGCAGTATGACTGGTCAAAAGGAGTAATATCAGACCGCATGAGAAGCAAACAGACAGATGTTGTCTAGTGTTGCCTACCTCGGAATCTTGGTATTTTAGGTGCTGTTAGTGTCCTAAACTTGATGATGATGAAAACTTTTGAAAAACTCTGTAGATTCAATCCTCCATTTAAATATGGCTATGCAATTTTTAATAGCAAATACATGACACAATATTGTTGATTATATAAGTGACATCATACCAGCGTTAGCTAAATTGGAGTGTGCGTATTGTTTTAAAAGGACAACAACCGGTTTTTCTCAATAACTTTCATAGTTAATTGGTGGAGCCAAGTTGTAGGTAATGTATTGATAGCATGAGAACACTCATTCTAAATAGCTCATTAATATTTATTATATCATTAAAACGAGACGTCTTTTTATCGTTTTGATATCTTAATAGAATAACATGCTTGACTTGCTCACATTTTGTTATTGGCTTTAATATATCTTGGGGATGTTTCGTGTCCCCCTTTTAAAATAGTTGAAGTTATGCAAATAGACAATCATCTATTGTCGTTTATCGGCCATATTTTAGTAATAGACACATGTTTAAAATATCTGCATTGATATAAGAACAGCTAACAGACCAACTCAAATGTTATTTTAAAATTAAATGCCCAACTCCCTAGATAAAGGCTTACTGAGGACAATTCATTATGCCAGCCTGTTTGAAATCGCAACGTTGTTCCTGGTAGAATTTTCTATGGTCGCCCACATACTGTCTGAGAAATACGGTTTACTTATTATATGTTTTTTATAGATGAATATGTCTTTACATACGATACTACTGGCAAATACAGTTCAATTTTGCCAAACATGAGATTCTAAAGTTTCCATTCTAACGCGTATTCTAAGACGTTTATTTTGTCTGTTATACAAGTTTTTTTTGTTATTATATATTGCGAAATATCTTCCTGATTTTAATAATAACAACCACAAAAATGTGCTTACATAGTCTTTACTCTTTTAGGAAACCCACCTAAATAGTTTACTTTGATATTTGCGTGGTGGTATTGCTCTTTTAGTTTATAAAGAACACTACAGATATAAAAAAAACAGTCTGCTTTCACTCTCAAGAGACAATTGCTAGCTCCTGTAAGATTGCCTATGCTGAGGCTTGTTAGTAAAGCAAGGGTTGTGCCAAGTCAACCGAATATAATTTGACCTGGCATTGCTTGCATCTAGGGACAATCAAAACTGCAAGACGACTGGACAGAATTCCCCGGATAATCAGAGAAAACACTTGAGATTATTTTATATTTTACGTACTTTTATACTATCTGCACAACCGATGTTTGAAAGTCTATTATACTCAAGTGTTCAATCTATAGCAGGAGTCATGCTATATGGATTGATACCTTTCTGATAACTATTAGAGACCGTTACGAAGTAGGTCCAGGAGACTCAAACCCGGTCAGACTATCACACAGGAAGCTGCTGTAATTTCCACAATAAAAAATCTGTATAAATTAATTCACCCGTCATTTATTCTTCGTTTGCTATCTTTTTTATGCACCAGAAAGGAGGAGTATATTCTAAGAAAAAATGAAAGTGAAAACTGAATGTAACATCAAACGAAAATGATATACGAAAAGAAAACTTGAGTTAATCGATGTTTGTTTCTAAAGGCTTTTTACGATGACTACAATTCATACAAAATTGATGCTAAAATCAACCATGTTTTTTTAATTGTGTTATGTCTGAACAAAACTCTAGTTTACTTATTTTAATTACTAGTCATTTTTAATTAATTACACATGTTACTCCCCTTATCACATGCCTATCTATATGTGTATGTTTGTTCAACTACCCTGTAATAATTGTAAATATCTTTATAAGACAGATTAAACGTATAGTGTGATACTATGGGTTAACGTTAGGTACGTGCAAAAATAGCCGTGTCTTGTACGAACCATGATTGTTAAGAAGGGTTTCGTGTGAACTTTGATTGTGTCTGAAAGATAAAAGCCTACACTTAATCTTTAAAAGGAAATAAAATATATTTACGGGTGAAAAATAATGATAATTAAACATGTTAATCCGACGGCCAAAAAAACAGCAACAATTCAGCGCTCTCTTTAAAGATAAATATAACTTTTCTGGAACTATTTACAAGATAATTATTAAATTAAAGTCGTAATATACTGAATTAAAACAAACATTTCCAACGTTTTACTAAAAATTAGCAAAAATATCCTACATACATATTTTAGAAATGAGAGGATTAGGGAAAAGTCGAAAAATAAGAATTACAACACTTTTTCTCTGCAGTGTATCTTTGAAATAGAGAAACGACAGACAACATAAATCTAGAACATGACTTTCCACCTATAACAGTTTTGCTTTGCTAATCTACGTAATATCTAATATTTAATTACCTTATAGTAAATTGTCCTGTCACCTGACAATAAATAGCCAACAACGTAATTAACCCAAGGAGATCAGTTCTATGTTTTCTCTCGCCTGGCTGCTCGACGAAATCAGTTGTCTTTATGTAATTCATACATCAATTGTGACTCACAAAATCGATGGATGCCATTTCATGCGTTTCGACGTTGAACGCAATTTACGCTAGATTCTAGACAGAACTTTTATGCAAATCTGCGGACAAATAGTACTAAGCTTATGCGATCACTTATTTTATTTTATAACACAGAATATCATAGTAGACGTCAATTATAAGCAGAATCATACACAATTAAATGTAATATAATAAAATCCATAAATAGAATTAAGTCTAATATGTATGTATCTACAATTTTATTTGATGGATTATGTAATATAAAGTAGAACGGGTTGTCGGAGTCAAACCAACATAACAATGTATCGAAAGCCTTGATATTTGATTCTAACTAGCTAGTAATTTACGTTTATTATTAGTCCGTGTTCTTTGCAAAATAAAAGTGAACACCCAATTAATGTCATCTATTACATATACCCAAGTCAATGTTGTATTTTACTTCTACACACTTCCTGGCGAGACCGGTCGTTTTCATTGGCTTCTCATATGTTTTTTTTAAGCCAATGAAATACAAAAGATGAAAATTGCGTCACATATTACTTGCATTACTACTTCTGTTGAATATGCTTTCTCCATTCTTTATTTTAAGTTTTACTTCTGCCTAAATTACCAATAAAATACGTTAGTCTATACTTTATCAGGAATGTTCAACTATAACTCACTATACACCAGTTGAATGCAAACAAATCAATAAGAGATGTGTTTAAGTTCAAACAAATCTTAATTTATTTAACTTACAAAATGTTTATTAATAAATTGTATTTTTTTATTTTTATTTCCCTACTATTCTTTTACTCTCATGACAACGACACATTTATAAAACGCTCTTCATTTAACCGATTTTTTCTTTTTTTATTCACTACAGTCATATTATGCAATGACCCCCATTACATATTCAGTTCATTTTATGTATACAATTAAAGAAAATAAGGGTAGAACCCGTTAGTGATAAGTCCGATGTTTCCGATTTTTGCAAGAGTTTAACAATAGGTATTAGACATAAATTAACAATTATTACCAACATATGTGTTAATTTTTAATATTTAAAGGTGTGTTAATAGGTTACTATTAGAAGCATTTCCCATGTAAAAATGTAAATATTTTAGAGTTGCATTGGATTTGACTCACGGTCATTAGACACACATCCATCAATATTCCTTGAAATTCATTTTTTACTGAAGACGTTTTGAGCTTAAATATGATACATTTCCTATTATCCAAATTATGTAATTAGATTTTTAGCAAAATTAAAATGAGAAATATATATTATATCTTAATTTTAATGTACGAAAAGTATGTTGTAAACACTTTCTACCCGGGAAATTATATTTACCGGGCTCGGGGCGGGTATATGTTAGTATATATATGTAAACCTCTGTCATTTTCATACTTTTTATTTCGAAGTTATCTAGTCGATTCTGTTGCATTTTGACGAATCTATAATTTGTCTTCTCAACAAGGGATTTTCTAATTGTGTTTATTATGTGTATAAGTATGGTGTGTTTTTATGGTGTAGGGGCACTTGATGCAGTTCTGTTAGCTATGGTTCCAACGTACAATGTCGGGCAGATAATCCCCTTTGGTGGAAAATGGCCGGGGTTACATGCCTTATAAGTTACAATGCCTTCAGATATATACCTTATAAATAATGTGCGTCTTTTTTGTGATGAGTTGATGTCATTCCATATTCGTTGCTTGTGTAATCACTGCGAAATAGAGAGGAATGCTGGTTATTAGGCAGCATCCGCATTCTTAGTTATTTATTAATTTATTTACTTTTATTTATTTATTTTACTTCTTGCCCTGGCCGCGCTTGCACTGGAGTGGGTACGCCAGTCTATCGAGTTCTTCTCATCAGGGCACACTATGGATGAAAGACAGTTTACAGGTTATAAGCTCTCACAAATGGCCATAATTAAGGGCGCCAAAGGCCTCTTTTCAACGGTGGGGAGAGCTTCGTGCGCTATTGAAAAGCTACCGTCCATTGCTAATGTTTGACAACTTCCGGCTAATTACGGTGTGTTCTCGTGCTTCGTATGGGTGTGTGGGGCAAAGCCAACACCGTATAATTAGACGCATCGACTACACCAGGCATTAAAACACAACTTATACCAAATATATTAACTCTTAAACTGGAACCTTGGATAGCCGGGCTGGGTTTACTGGCCTTTCCAGCCAACTAGATCAGCAGGAATGGAAGAAAATTGCCGTCATTAACAGCGAACTCCATAGACGAGGCATTGCCATTGTTGTACTGCAAGAAACGCGCTGTGCTGAGGCTACTAGTCTGCACAGAAAAGATTACACATTCTTCTAGCATGGTAAACGAAACGATTAGATGGGGGAGCATAGTGTTGGCTCTGATGTATAGCCTGTTTAAATTGTAGAACCGCATACAGACAGCGCTGAACGTCTCATTACACTGTGAGTCAACGCCAGCATTGCTCTATCACACTCATCAGTGTCTATTGGCCAACACTAATAGACATCGTTGATATTAAAGATGAGTTCTATGAGAGTTTATCCGTCACCCTCTTTAAGCCCTGTTCTAAAAACCAATTCATTTTACTTAGCGATGTGTATGCTCGAGTTGGAAGCGACCCCCGGGCGTAGCTTTCCTGTCTTTAAAATAAAGAATTAGATTCCCATACAACGAAAGGGTAGCATATTGCTTTTTTATTAAATTACTGACGAAAGTTAAAGAAATGCTGTTAATCGTGTTGTTCGTGTTTTGTCTTAACAAATTATCGACTCACTCCCGAATGTCCATTTATTCATGTAAAAAAAAAATTGGCGACTATTCTATATCACCAAAAAATAATATAGATCCTTCCTGACATAAAATCCCTCTTGTGCACACTCATTTTTAAATTTACAGTAGGGATAAGTGTTGCATATTACGTGATATTTTGTTGTTTTTATTAAATTACTTTTGAAGTATTCCTGCATACATAAATATATAGATATTAAAGATACCGGGAATAAACTTCCTAATAATATTTTTAATTTAACAAATTATAGGATCACTTTTTTTATTTCAATCTTCAGGTCGGGGATATATTGATTATATAATCTCTCGCAGGCATCTCAGAAACACGGGCCCAACTAAGTATATATATATATATATATATATATATATATATATATATATATATATATACATATATATATATATATATATATATATATATATATATATATAGTGTGTAGATTTCAATTTTGTGTAGAGAATCTGTATAACAGAGCTCAATGTAATTTAAAAAGAGCAAAACAGAATTATAAAAAGAAAAACTATACACACATTAAGGTTGTACACATAATAACTTATTTCGACCCCTTTAATTAGGTCTCCTCAGATGTATAGACAACCACGTCAAAAAAAACAATATTTATTTGTAAAAAATACAAAATTTGGCACAAGGCCTACAAGGGGGGTGGGGAAAATGTTGACCTAACTAACATTCTTAACTTAACTAGTCACAATCACCATAACAAATTTACTCCATGATATACCTACTTAAAACCCAACATGACAATATATACATGGAATTGGGAGTTGGGGAACAAGAATGATATATATATATACAATGAAAAAATAAATAAAATTAAGTGTTAGTATAAGAACCTCCCACTAAAGAAATGTGGCCGATAAGTAGTTTTGCCAGTCGAAAAAAGGCGATGCAGGTCACGAAAGTTTTATTCTCACACCTCCTTCGAAAATTACGAAAGGAGACCTGCATCTCTGACAAAACAACAGATCAGTCACCTAATAGGGGTCGGGAATGGGAATTATAAAAAAAAAGGGGGGGAAAGGACGAGAAAATAAAAGTGGACCTATGACAACTTACATACCTCTAGCTAAGCTAAAAAATTGGGAAGAAAAACAAAATATAATATAATCTTGCCTAACCGGGTCAAATAAAAGGGTCAGTGTTCGGTTCGGCCACCCAATATTCTATCTAAGGCACGTCCAAGTACCACTCAAAATTAGCTCCATTAAAACGACACAAACGCGCAACTTTCACCCAGCTTTCGTTGAAATCTGCCGGAGGGAGTTTCACCTTCTCCAGCCTGACACGCATTTTCAGGCGAGACTGGAAAATGAGGACAAGCTGGAGAGCAGTGAAGGTCTCTTCCCCGTAGACTTCCTTCTGTCGTTTCGACCATATCACTCCTCTCATGACTGCTAGTAAGCAAAGAAACACATAATGCTCCTCCCACTTCATGATTGGTGCCCAATTGCAGCATGTCAAAAAAGACTCCAAAACGAAGAACTGTCCGTTCAACATGCGAACCGTGTAGCCTTACACTAACTCACACAGCGGGCGAACGATGGGGCAATGAAAGAAAACATGACTGGTCGTTTCCTCCCAGTCACCGCATCGAACACAACTTGGTGTCTCTAATAATCCCGCTGCGTAAAGCTTTTTGCCGACCCAGAGTGCATTTCGTATTATCAGCCAGGTGAGTGATGCCTCGTAATTATCGAAGCATTTCAACCCAGGCGCCCAAGGCCAGATCAAGCGAAGTTCTCCCTTCGTAAGACCGAGCTCCTCAGTAATACCGTCACGAACAGATCCCCTCACCATAACCCGATATAGTGCTTTACGAGACAACACTCGGGTGTCAGAGAGGCTTTCTGACACCCTTAGAAGGTACTTCAAGGACTGTCGACACTCGCGATAAAAGGAGCACTCGCGTCGAGGTAAACGAAATGCCTCACCCCCATGCAAGTGCACACTTTTCAAAGCCGGAAAGGCTTTCTTGGTGTCTTCCTTCCAGAATTCACCGTTTCCCTCACAAGGTGTACACATTCGGTCTAGGTAGTGTAAGCGAAGCGTATATTGACATATCTCAACGCTTGGCATACCTAGACCGCCTTCAGACGGATGCAAGTAGCAGATCTCCCGGCGAACCATGGGCTACTTTCCGCGCCACAAACACGCGAAAAGAGCCTTCACTAGTTCAACTAGTGTGATCGCCGGCAGAGGGAGCACAGAAAGACGGTAGAGGATGAGAGGATAAATGTGAGAATAACACACCTCCGCTCTTCCTTTAAAAGTAAGATTTCTCAAAGACCACAGACGGGCTGCAGCCTTAACCGCTTTCAACACTTCCGACCAATTTTTCTCCAACTGGAGATCAGGACCAAACCAGACGCCGAGTATCTTGCAAGGCCCATCCGTCCAGCCAAAGGGCCCCTGAAGGGGAACACCCCTCCAGGCACCAATGCGTAAGCCAACAGACTTATCGCAGTTGATTTTGGCCCCTGTCACTTGTTCATACCGTCTTATTTCCATGTCGACGAACCTAATCTCAGCGCTGCTCGTTACAAGCACAGTGACGTCGTCGGCATAGGCGGAGTACTTAATCATGGGGCAAGCACCAGACAAAGTAATCCCACGAAGGACCGGATTCACCCTAAGCCTGCGAAGGAAAGGCTCCAACGCAAGCACATAAAGCATCGGTGAAAGCGGACATCCCTGACGAATAGATCTGGACAAATCGAAAGGCTTTTACCTCATTCCATTCACTTCAACCAACGCACCGGGGTTTGCATAAAAGAGGCGAATCCAGGAGCGGAAATGGGGACCAAATCCAGCCGAAGACAAGACAGCCTCCAAGTAACGATGATCGACCCTATCGAATGCTTTGGAGTGATCTAAATTGATCAGTGCGGCCTCAGTGTCGACTTTCTCTATGATCAAGCGTATCATGTGCAAATTATCTTGAATAGTCCGGCCCTTTACAGAACAAGTCTGTTCGGGACTTATTAGACGAAACAAGACAACCTGCAGACGATTAGCCAAGATCTTGGCCAAAATCTTTAACTCTGTATTTAACATTGTTAAGGGCCGGAAATTACCTATACCATCCCCACCACTCTTGTCCTTGCGGAGCAATTTGATGATACCCCTGGTAAAGTACTGGGGGATAGACCCGTTTCTAAACCAGGAGTTAAACAACACAGCCAGCAGGGGGACAAAAATGGGCGACAACCTCAAATACAGTTTGTAAGGCAGACCATCGATACCCGGAGACTTATCAAGGCCAACCTGCCTTAGGGCCCCCAGGACTTCATTCTCCTTTATACACCCTCCGCACCTAGCTCCTTCGGTCGCCTCGAGACGAGAAAAGTCAGCTAAATAGGCGTCGAACTGAGCCATTGTCAGACCGGGCTCCTTGGTAAAGAGATCCTGAAAATAAGAGCGAAAACCCTCCAAAATCCCGTCGTTTGTAGTCACGAGACGCCCATCCGATAATGTGACACTGGCGATGTGTCGATCAGTAGACCGTCGACGTTCCTCCGCACGCAGTGACGCGGCCAAGTTTGTCGCCTCGTGCGGCACTCTTTTTAACCTAGCCCTAACTATCAATCCCTGATCTGCCTTGTTATCCAAGGAGTTCAGTTCCGTTTTAGCTACAGTAAAGGTAACGCTATCCCCCGCCTCAGCCGCCCGACTTAAACTAGTTTCTAGTGCCACTTTCGTTGCCTAGATCTAAGGTTGAGTCGACGACTATAATCGGCAACGAAGGACCTAATAACGTTCTTAAGGTGGCCCCACCACTTATTCCCAATGATGGCACCCGTCAATTCCCTCTGTAATGTTAGTAAAAGCTGTTCCCGGAAGTCCTCCAAATCGAACAACGATGTGTAGAACTTCCAGTAACCAGCCAATCTAGGCTTAGGACTATCTAAGTTTACCCGCACCCGGAAAAGCCTATGATCCGAGTAAACTATATTATGAAAACTTGGACAATCTAAAAGCCCTAAATCGACTCTCCTAATTAAGAACGGATCACGGTAACTCGAAAGTTGCCCTAAATCGGAGCCGCGACTAGCAGTCCAAGTCCATACTACTTCACGGGGTTTCTCATTTCGGAATTTATCGACAAGATCGAACTTATCGATAAAGTCCCGAAATGCCTTAACATCCCCGTTGCTGTTAGTTCCCCTAGGTTTTCCCAAGCGATCTAAATCGGGATCCAAGACCGCGTTTCAGTCTCCCGCTAGAATTATCCGACGCGACGTATCCATAAAGGGCTCGATCCGCCGAAAAAAAGGAACCCGCTCAGAACTGGCGTTGGGCGCATAAACCCCAATAAGCCGAAAAGCCACATCCTTTACGGTAACATCAAGAACGCACAGCCTTCCCTCAGGATCTGCATAGATTGGGTCACACGTCGCATTCAGTGTGCGCTTAACTAGCCAGGTAACCCCTCTTGAGCGAGTATCAAAGTACGCTGAATAGAGCTGAAAGTCTCTAGTCAGCGCACCCTGATAATCACTGGGAATAAAGTGGGTCTCCTGCAAACAACATACATCCACGCCGAGTCGCTGAAGGTCACGTACTACTCGAAGTTTACGAGCGATGTCCCTCAACCCTCGGCCATTTAGGCTTGCTAATCTGAGTGCCATTCTAGTGCTCTTAGAGTTGGGAACCCGAAACGAACATTGATGCATTTAAGACACCGACAGATGACCCCAGAGAACCTTGTCCCAATTCATTTGAGACGAGACCGTCCGGGGCCACACCGCCAATGTCTAAGGGGAAAGTTAGTTTTATTGCCCTGTAGAGTGTAGGATGGATACGTATAGGGACCCTCCCAACACAAGATTTTTGCAGTAATGTCATCGTAAAAGAAAGCGAGAGGAGGCGATATATTAAAGGCGTTATTCGCTTCCTCCATCATATTCCAAACCCCTTTAGCTTTGTCTCTTGATCTAACCACAGATAAAAGTCTTTTTGCATCCAAGAAATTTTCCGGGTTGGTAATGTCTTTTTTGTGTACCATCTTCAGTGTAGCTAGGTTGCGGTAGTTCTTCTTATGATGATTTATCATAAGATTTTCAGTTTCAGGAGTTACTTTACAGACATCCTTGCCTGTGTAGAAAGGGGTCTTCTTTTTCCGGGCCTCTAGCGAGGGACTTCGATGGCGTTTCTGGGATGTGGAGTGGGGGGTTTGGGTGAGGCAGGAGGCGGCATATCGGTCTTCATTGGAGAGGGGGCGGTGTACTTTTAGGGGTGTTGCACGGGGAACAGAAAGGAGATGGATTGGGGGTAACGGGCTTATCTTTTGATAAGGGGGTCACATTAGATTCCCTTACTGGTGGGGATGACTTTAATGGTGGGGGTGCACCTTTGGCTGGAGAGCGACGTTCTTTGGCCGGGGAAGTAGTTTTATTTGACTTGACCATTTTTTTTTCCTCGTTTTTTTTTTTCTTTTTTTTTCTCAGTATTACGTTCCTCGTCGATGGTCTTTTTCAGATCTAATATTTCTTTATATTTCTCTCCACCTGGATCATTTCTGGTTTCTATTTCCAGTTGTTCCTCTTCGGTCATCACTTGAGCGTATGACTTCGGCGATTTTTTTCCCGTCACAATATTCCAAACGACTTTCTTTTTGGGAGATTCGTTTGCAGTGTTGCATAAGTCCTCGAATTCCTCCGGGGTAACAGTGTCAGTTGTTGGATTTGAGGATGGAGTCTTTTTATCCGCTGCAACTTTCGGGGTCAAGTGTTCTAGCACTCTGTTCTTGGGGTTAGGCTGGGCCGGTTTAATCCTTGTGGGACAAGTAAATGTTAAGTGCCCAACCTCATTGCATATCCAACAAGCTGGACGTCTTCCAGCCACCACCACGGGCAATTTTTCCCCGTTCGCTTCAATGTAGTATGGTACTTTCTTGAATGCTGATTCGTTAAGCCACACGTCAAATGACCACGTTCCATTGAATTTGTCAACCGTAATTGCCGTTATTTCGCCGAACTTGAGTAGAAAGGCGCCCACATATTCCCCAGGAACCACAGCCGGTACTTCAAAAACGGAGATGGTCGTTCTCCTTCGACCCATGTATTCCATTCGCAGAATGTAGTCTTTAGTGATTATTTCTTTCTTCGAGAGTTCGATGCAAACTTCCTCGGTCTTAAAGAGACTATTCCAGGTGTTATAACCTTTACACTTCACGATACGTTCAGCACGTACTCCGGTCGTTGCGATTAATTTTGCGACAGTTTCTTTAGAGGACCTAATCAGTTTTTTGGACTTTCTGTCCACTACGAACATTAAAATAGTTTTTTTCTGGAATTCCTCCAACCTTGGTAACTGTATAATTACTCCAGTTTCAGTCACGAAATCCGTGCAGTCTTTTGCCTTGGCGACAAAATCGTCAACGTCTATTTGAAGGGCGGGTGCCTTAATCCAGTCCGTTTTATCCATAGGCTGAGATGGCTTCTCAACCACTTCAGAGGTCTCCGAAGGCGCACAGCTGGCAGTCGCCATGGCCGGAGAACGGTAAAAAAAAAAAATTAACAAACTCCAAATAAATAAAAATATAAGGAGTAACAAAAAGCAAGCAACAAATTTAACAATTAACAATAGTAACAAGAAATAACAATAATAACTATAATAACGGACTTACTGGCAGAGAAAAATAACAGAGAGCTTTGTTGCTTACCACGTCAAAAAAAACAATATTTATTTGTAAAAAATACAAAATTTGGCACAAGGCCTACAAGGGATGTGGGGAAAATTTTGACCTAACTAACATTCTTAACTTAACTAGTCACAATCACCATAACAAATTTACTCCATGATATACCTACTTAAAATCCAAAAATGACAATATATACATGTAATTGGGAGTGGGGGAACAAGAATGATATATATATATACAATGAAAAAATAAATAAAATTAAGTGTTAGTATAAGAACCTCCCACTAAAGAAGTGTTGCCGATAAGTAGTTTTGCCAGTCGAAAAAAGGCGATGCAGGTCACGAAAGTTTTATTCTCACACCTCCTTCGAAAATTACGAAAGGAGACCTGCATCTCTGACAAAACAACAGATCAGTCACCTAATAGGGGTCGGGAATGGGAATTATAAAATAAAAGTCGGGATAAAAAAATAATAAAAAAGGGGGGGGGGAGAGGACGAAAAAAAAAGGGGGACCTATGACAACTTACATACCTCTAGCTAAGCTAAAACAAGGGGAAGAAAAACAAAAAATAACCTAATCTTGCCTAACCGGGTCAAATAAAAGGGTCAGTGTTCGGTTCGGCCACCCAATATTCTATCTAAGGCACGTCCAAGTACCACTCAAAATTAGCTCCATTCAAACGACACAAACGCGCAACTTTCACCCACCTTTTGTTGAAATCTGCCGGAGGGAGTTTCACCTTCTCCAGCCTGACACGCATTTTCAAGCGAGACTGGAAAATGAGGACAAGCTGGGGAGCAGTGAAGGTCTCTTCCCCGTAGACTTCCTTCTGTCGTGTCGACCAAATCACTCCTCTAATGACTGCTAGTAAGCAAAGAAACACATAATGCTCCTCCCACTTCATGATTGGTGCCCAATTGCAGCATGTCGAAAAAGACTCCAAAACGAAGGACTGTCCGTTCAACATGCGAACCGTGTAGCCTTCAACTAACTCACACAGCGGGCGAACCATGGGGCAATGAAAGAAAACATGACTGGTCGTTTCCTCCCAGTCGCCGCATCGAACACAACTTGGTGTCTCTAATAATCCCGCTGCGTAAAGCTTTTTGCCGACCCAGAGTGCATTTCGTATTATCAGCCAGGTGAGTGATGCCTCGTAATTATCGAAGCATTTCAACCCAGGCGCCCAAGGCCAGATCAAGCGAAGTTCTCCCTTCGTAAGACCGAGCTCCTCAGTAATATCGTCACGAACAGATCCCCTCACCATAACCCGATATAGTGCTTTACGAGACAACACTCGGGTGTCAGAGAGGCTTTCTGACACCCTTAGAAGGTAATTCAAGGACTGTCGACACTCGCGATAAAAGGAGCACTCGCGTCGAGGTAAACGAAATGCTTCACCCCCATGCAAGTGCACACTTTTCACAGCCGGAAAGGCTTTCTTCGTGTCTTCCTTCCAGAATTCACCGTTTCCCTCACAAGGTGTACACATTCGGTCTAGGTAGTGTAAGCGAAGCGTATATTGACGAATCTCAACGCTTGGCATACCTAGACCGCCTTCAGACGGATGCAAGTAGCAGATCTCCCGGCGAACCATGGGCTGCTTTCCGCGCCACAAAAACGCGAAAAGAGCCTTCACTAGTTCAACTAGTGTGATCGCCGGCAGAGGGAGCACAGAAAGACGGTAGAGGATGAGAGGATAAATGTGAGAATTACACACCTCCGCTCTTCCTTTTAAAGTAAGATTTCTCAAAGACCACAGACGGGCTGCAGCCTTAACCGCTTTCAACACTTCCGACCAATTTTTCTCCAACTGGAGATCAGGACCAAACCAGACGCCGAGTATCTTGCAAGGCCCATCCGTCCAGCCAAAGGGCTCCTGAAGGGGAACACCCCTCCAGGCACCAATGCGTAAGCCAACAGACTTATCGCAGTTGATTTTGGCCCCTGTCACTTGTTCATACCGTCTTATTTCCATGTCGACGACCCTAATCTCAGCACTGCTCGTTACAAGCACAGTGACGTCGTCGGCATAGGCGGAGTACTTAATCATGGGGCAAGCACCAGACAAAGTAATCCCACGAAGGACCGGATTCACCCTAAGCCTGCGAAGGAAAGGCTCCAACGCAAGCACATAAAGCATCGGTGAAAGCGGACATCCCTGACGAATAGATCTGGACAAATCGAAAGGCTTTTACCTCATTCCATTCACTTCAACCAACGCACCGGGGTTTGCATAAAAGATGCGAATCAAGGAGCGGAAATGGGGACCAAATCCAGCCGAAGACAAGACAGCCTCCAAGTAACGATGATCGACCCTATCGAATGCTTTGGACTGATCTAAATTGATCAGCGCGGCCTCAGTGTCGACTTTCTCTATGATCAAGCGTATCATGTGCAAATTATCTTGAATAGTCCGGCCCTTAACAGAACAAGTCTGTTCGGGACTTATTAGACGAAACAAGACAACCTGCAGACGATTATCAAGATCTTGGCCAAAATCTTTAACTCTTTATTTAACATTGTTAAGGGCCGGAAATTACCTATACCATCCCCACCACTCTTGTCCTTGCGGAGCAATTTGATGATACCCCTGGTAAAGTACTGGGGGATAGACCCGTTCCTAAACCAGGAGTTAAACAACACAGCCAGCAGGGGGACAAAATTAGGCGACAACCTCAAATACAGTTCGTAAGGCAGACCATCGATACCCGGAGACTTATCAAGGCCAACCTGCCTTAGGGCCCCCAGGACTTCATCCTCATTTATACACCCTTCGCACCTAGCTGCTTCGGTCGCCTCGAGACGAGAAAAGTCAGCTAAATAGGCGTCGAACTGAGCCATTGTCAGACCGGGCTCCTTGGTGAAGAGATCCTGAAAATAAGAGCGAAAACCCTCCAAAATCCCGTCGTTTGTAGTCACGAGACGCCCATCCGATAATGTGACACTGGCGATGTGTCGATCAGTAGACCGTCGACGTTCCTCCGCACGCAGTGACGCGGCCAAGTTTGTCGCCTCGTGCGGCACTCTTTTTAACCTAGCCCTAACAATCAATCCCTGATCTGCCTTGTTATCCAAGGAGTTCAGTTCCGTTTTAGCTACAGTAAAGGTAACGCTATCCCCCGCCTCAGCCGCCCGACTTAAACTAGTTTCTAGTGCCACTTTCGTTGCCCTAGATCTAAGGTTGAGTCGACGACTATAATCGGCAACGAAGGACCTAATAACGTTCTTAAGGTGGCCCCACCACTTATTCCCAATGATAGCACCCGTCAATTCCTTCTGTAATGTTAGTAAAAGCTGTTCCCGGAAGTCCTCCAAATCGAACAACGATGTGTAGAACTTCCAGTAACCAGCCAATCTAGGCTTAGGACTATCTAAGTTTACCCGCACCCGGACAAGCCTATGATCCGAGTAAACTATATTATGAAAACTTGGACAATCTAAAAGCCCTAAATCGACTCTCCTAATTAAGAACCGATCAAGGTAACTCGAAAGTTGCCCTAAATCGGAGCCGCGACTACAGTCCAAGTCCATACTACTTCACGGGGTTTCTCATTTCGGAATTTATCGACAAGATCGAACTTATCGATAAAGTCCCGAAATGCCTTAACATCCCCGTTGCTGTTAGTTCCCCTAGGTTTTCCCAAGCGATCTAAATCGGGATCCAAGACCGCGTTCCAGTCTCCCGCTAGAATTATCCGACGCGACGTATCCATAAAGGGCTCGATCCGCCGAAAAAAAGGAACCCGCTCAGAACTGGCGTTGGGCGCATAAACCCCAATAAGCCGAAAAGCCACATCCTTTACGGTAACATCAAGAACGCACAGCCTTCCCTCAGGATCTGCATAGATTGGGTCACACGTCGCATTCAGTGTGCGCTTAACTAGCCAGGAAACCCCTCTTGAGCGAGTATCAAAGTACGCTGAATAGAGCTGAAAGTCTCTAGTCAGCGCACCCTGATAATCACTGGGAATGAAGTGGGTCTCCTGCAAACAATATACATCCACGCCGAGTCGCTGAAAGTCACGTACTACTCGAAGTTTACGAGCGGTGCCCTTCAACCCTCGGCCATTTAGGCTTGCTAATTTGAGTGCCATTCTAGTGCTCTTAGAGTTGGGAACCCGAAACGAACATTGATGCATTTAAGACACCGACAGATGACCCCAGAGAACCTTGTCCCAATTCATTTGAGACGAGACCGTCCGGGGCCACACCGCCAATGTCTAAGGGGAAAGTTAGTTTTATTGCCCTGTAGAGTGTAGGATGGATACGTATAGGGACCCTCCCAACACAAGATTTTTGCAGTAATGTCAATTCTTCATCGTTAAAGAAGGCGAGATGAGGCGATATATTAAAGGCGTTATTCGCTTCCTCCATCATATTCCAAACCCCTTTAGCTTTGTCTCTTGATCTAACCACAGATAAAAGTCTTTTTGCATCCAAGAAATTTTCCGGGTTGGTAATGTCTTTTTTGTGTACCATCTTCAGTGTAGCTAGGTTGCGGTAGTTCTTCTTATGATGGTTTATCATAAGATTTTCAGTTTCAGGAGTTACTTTACAGACATCCTTGCCTGTGTAGAAAGGGGTCTTCTTTTTCCGGGCCTCTAGCGAGGGACTTCGATGGCGTTTCTGGGATGTGGAGGGGGCGGTGGGTGAGGCAGGAGGCGGCATATCGGTCTTCATTGGAGAGGGGGGCGGTGTACTTTTAGGGGTGTTGCACGGGGAACAGAAAGGAGATGGATTGGGGGTAACGGGCTTATCTTTTGATAAGGGGGTCAAATTAGATTCCCTTACTGGTGGGGATGACTTTAATGGTGGAGGTGCACCTTTGGCTTGAGAGCGACGTTCTTTGGCCGGGGAAGTAGTTTTATTTGACTTGACCATTTTTTTTTCCTCGTTTTTTTTTTCGTTTTTTTTCTCAGTATTACGTTCCTCGTCGACAGTCTTTTTCAGATCTAATATTTCTTTATATTTCTCTCCACCTGGATCATTTCTGGTTTCTATTCCCAGTTGTTCCTCTTCGGTCATCACTTGAGCGTATGACTTCGGCGATTTTTTTCCCGTCACAATATTCCAAACGACTTTTTTTGGGGGAGATTAGTTTGCAGTGTTGCATAAGTCCTCGAATTCCTCCGGGGTAACAGTTTCAGTTGTTGGATTTGTGGAGGGAGTTGTCTTATCCGCTGAAACTTTAGGGGTCAAATGTTCCAGCACTCTGTTTTTGGGGTTAGGCTGGGCCGGTTTACTCCTCGTGGGGCAAGTAAACGTTAAGTGCCCAACCTCGTTGCATATCCAACAAGCTGGACGCCTTCCAGCCACCACCACGGGCAATTTTTCCCCATTCGCCTCGATATAGTACGGCACTTTTTTAAACGCCGATTCGTTCAACCAAACGTCAAACGACCACGTTCCATTAAACTTATCAACCGTAATGGCGGTTATGTCTCCAAACTTCAGCAAAAAGGCGCCTAAGTATTCTCCAGGGACCACAGCCGGTACTTCAAAGACGGAGATGGTTGTTCTCCTTCGACCCATATACTCCATACGGAGTATATAGTCCTTCGTGATTATTTCTTTTTTTGAAAGTTCAATACATTCTTCCTCGGTCTTAAAAAGACTATTGCAGGTGTTATAGCCCTTGCACTTCACGATTCTCTCTGCACGTACTCCAGTCGTTGCAATAAGTTTTGCGACTGTATCCTTGGTTGATCTTATCAATTTTTTAGACTTCCGATCTACCACAAACATTAGGATGGTTTTTTTAGCAAACTCTTCTAATCTTGGTAGTTGTATAATAATTCCCGTCTCTGTAATGAATTCAGTACAGTCCTTGGCTTTAGCCACAAATTCATCAACGTCAATATGTAGAGCAGGTGGCCTACTCCATTCAGACTTTTCGGAAGGCTGAGATGGCTTCTCAACCACTCCAGAGGTCTCCGAAGGCGCACAGCTGGCAGTCGCCATGGCCGGAGAACGGTAAAAAAAAAATTAACAAACTCCAAATAAATAAAAATATAAGGAGTAACAAAAAGCAAGCAACAAATTTAACAATTAACAATAGTAACAAGAAATAACGATAATAACTATATAACAGACTTACTGGCAGAGAAAAATAACAGAGAGCTTTGTTGCTTACCACGTCAAAAAACCCAATATTTATTTGTAAAAAATACAAAATTTGGCACAAGGCCTACAAGGGGGGTGGGGAAAATGTTGACCTAACTAACATTCTTAACTTAACTAGTCACAATCACCATAACAAATTTACTCCATGATATACCTACTTAAAACCCAAAAATGACAATATATACATGTAATTGGGAGTGGGGGAACAAGAATGATATATATATATACAATGAAAAAATAAATAAAATTAAGTGTTAGTATAAGAACCTCCCACTAAAGAAATGTGGCCAAAAAGTAGTTTTGCCAGTCGAAAAAAGGCGATGCAGGTCACGAAAGTTTTATTCTCACACCTCCTTCGAAAATTACGAAAGGAGACCTGCATCTCTGACAAAACAACAGATCAGTCACCTAATAGGGGTCGGGAATGGGAATTATAAAATAAAAGTCGGGATAAAAAAAAAAAAAAAAAGGGGGGGGGGAGAGGACGAAAAAAAAAGGGGGGACCTATGACACATTACATACCTCTAGCTAAGCTAAAACAAGGGGAAGAAAAACAAAACATAACCTAAACTTGCCTAACCGGGTCAAATAAAAGGGTCAGTGTTCGGTTCGGCCACCCAATATTCTGTCTAAGGCACGTCCAAGTACCACTCAAAATTAGCTCCATTCAAACGACACAAACGCGCAACTTTCACCCACCTTTTGTTGAAATCTGCCGGAGGGAGTTTCACCTTCTCCAGCCTGACACGCATTTTCAAGCGAGACTGGAAAATGAGGACAAGCTGGGGAGCAGTGAAGGTCTCTTCCCCGTAGACTTCCTTCTGTCGTGTCGACCAAATCACTCCTCTCATGACTGCTAGTAAGCAAAGAAACACATAATGCTCCTCCCACTTCATGATTGGTGCCCAATTGCAGCATGTCGAAAAAGACTCCAAAACGAAGAACTGTCCGTTCAACATGCGAACCGTGTAGCCTTCAACTAACTCACACAGCGGGCGAACGATGGGGCAATGAAAGAAAACATGACTGGTCGTTTTCTTCCCAGTCGCCGCATCGAACACAACTTGGTGTCTCTACTAATCCCGCTGCGTAAAGCTTTTTGCCGACCCAGAGTGCATTTCGTATTATCAGCCAGGTGAGTGATGCCTCGTAATTATCGAAGCATTTCAACCCAGGCGCCCAAGGCCAGATCAAGCGAAGTTCTCCCTTCGTAAGACCGAGCTCCTCAGTAATATCGTCACGAACAGATCCCCTCACCATAACCCGATATAGTGCTTTACGAGACAACACTCGGGTGTCAGAGAGGCTTTCTGATACCCTTAGAAGGTACTTCAAGGACTGTCGACACTCGCGATAAAAGGAGCACTCGCGTCGAGGTAAACGAAATGCCTCACCCCCATGCAAGTGCACACTTTTCAAAGCCGGAAAGGCTTTCTTGGTGTCTTCCTTCCAGAATTCACCGTTTCCCTCACAAGGTGTACACATTCGGTCCAGGTAGTGTAAGCGAAGCGTATATTGACGAATTTCAACGCTTGGCATACTTAGACCGCCTTCAGACGGATGCAAGTAGCAGATCTCCCGGCGAACCATGGGCTGCTTTCCGCGCCACAAAAACGCGAAAAGAGCCTTCACTAGTTCAACTAGTGTGATCGCCGGCAGAGGGAGCACAGAAAGACGGTAGAGGATGAGAGGATAAATGTGAGAATTACACACCTCCGCTCTTCCTTTTAAAGTAAGATTTCTCAAAGACCACAGACGGGCTGCAGCCTTAACCGCTTTCAACACTTCCGACCAATTTTTCTCCAACTGGAGATCAGGACCAAACCAGACGCCGAGTATCTTGCAAGGCCCATCCGTCCAGCCAAAGGGCCCTTGAAGGGGAACACCCCTCCAGGCACCAATGCGTAAGCCAACAGACTTATCGCAGTTGATTTTGGCCCCTGTCACTTGTTCATACCGTCTTATTTCCATGTCGACGACCCTAATCTCAGCACTGCTCGTTACAAGCACAGTGACGTCGTCGGCATAGGCGGAGTACTTAATCATGGGGCAAGCACCAGACAAAGTAATCCCACGAAGGACCGGATTCACCCTAAGCCTGCGAAGGAAAGGCTCCAACGCAAGCACATAAAGCATCGGTGAAAGCGGACATCCCTGACGAATAGATCTGGACAAATCGAAAAGCTTTGACCTCATCCCATTCACTTCAACCAACGCACCGGGGTTTGCATAAAAGAGGCGAATCCAGGAGCGGAAATGGGGACCAAATCCAGCCGAAGACAAGACAGCCTCCAAATAACGATGATCGACCCTATCGAATGCTTTGGACTGATCTAAATTGATCAGTGCGGCCTCAGTGTCGACTTTCTCTATGATCAAGCGTATCATGTGCAAATTATCTTGAATAGTCCGGCCCTTAACAGAACAAGTCTGTTCGGGACTTATTAGACGAAACAAGACAACCTGCAGACGATTATCAAGATCTTGGCCAAAATCTTTAACTCTGTATTTAACATTGTTAAGGGCCGGAAATTACCTATACCATCCCCACCACTCTTGTCCTTGCGGAGCAATTTGATGATACCCCTGGTAAAGTACTGGGGGATAGACCCGTTCCTAAACCAGGAGTTAAACAACACAGCCAGCAGGGGGACAAAAATGGGCGACAACCTCAAATACAGTTCGTAAGGCAGACCATCGATACCCGGAGACTTATCAAGGCCAACCTGCCTTAGGGCCTCCAGGACTTCATCCTCATTTATACACCCTTCGCACCTAGCTGCTTCGGTCGCCTCGAGACGAGAAAGGTCAGCTAAATAGGCGTCGAACTGAGCCATTGTCAGACCGGGCTCCTTGGTAAAGAGATCCTGAAAATAAGAGCGAAAACCCTCCAAAATCCCGTCGTTTGTAGTCACGAGACGCCCATCCGATAATGTGACACTGGCGATGTGTCGATCAGTAGACCGTCGACGTTCCTCCGCACGCAGTGACGCGGCCATGTTTGTCGCCTCGTGCGGCACTCTTTTTAACCTAGACCTAACTATCAATCCCTGATCTGCCTTGTTATCCAAGGAGTTCAGTTCCGTTTTAGCTACAGTAAAGGTAACGCTATCCCCCGCCTCAGCCGCCCGACTTAAACTAGTTTCTAGTGCCACTTTCGTTGCCCTAGATCTAAGGTTGAGTCGACGACTATAATCGGCAACGAAGGACCTAATAACGTTCTTAAGGTGGCCCCACCACTTATTCCCAATGATAGCACCCGTCAATTCCCTCTATAATGTTTGTAAAAGCTGTTCCCGAAAGTCCTTCAAATCGAACAACGATGTGTTGAACTTCCAGTAACCAGCCAATCTAGGCTTAGGACTATGATCCGAGTAAACTATATTATGAAAACTTGGACAATCTAAAAGCCCTAAATCGACTCTCCTAATTAAGAACCGATCAAGGTAACTCGAAAGTTGCCCTAAATCGGAGCCGCGACTAGCAGTCCAAGTCCATACTACTCTACGGGGTTTCTCATTTCGGAATTTATCGACAAGATCGAACTTATCGATAAAGTCCCGAAATGCCTTAACATCCCCGTTGCTGTTAGTTCCCCTAGGTTTTCCCAAGCGATCTAAATCGGGATCCAAGACCGCGTTCCAGTCTCCCGCTAGAATTATCCGACGCGACGTATCCATAAAGGGCTCGATCCGCCGAAAAAAAGGAACCCGCTCAGAACTGGCGTTGGGCGCATAAACCCCAATAAGCCGAAAAGCCACATCCTTTACGGTAACATCAAGAATGCACAGCCTTCCCTCAGGATCTGCATAGATTGGGTCACACGTCGCATTCAGTGTGCGCTTAACTAGCCAGGAAACCCCTCTTGAGCGAGTATCAAAGTACGCTGAATAGAGCTGAAAGTCTCTAGTCAGCGCACCCTGATAATCACTGGGAATGAAGTGGGTCTCCTGCAAACAACATACATCCACGCCGAGTCGCTGAAGGTCACGTACTACTCGAAGTTTACGAGCGGTGTCCCTAACCCTCGGCCATTTAGGCTTGCTAATCTGAGTGCCATTCTAGTGCTCTTAGAGTTGGGAACCCGAAACGAACATTGATGCATTTAAGACACCGATAGATGACCCCAGAGAACCTTGTCCCAATTCATTTGAGACGAGACCGTCCGGGGCCACACCGCCAATGTCTAAGGGGAAAGTTAGTTTTAATGCCCTGTAGAGTGTAGGATGGATACGTATAGGGACCCTTCCAACACAAGATTTTTGCAGTAATACTAATTCTTCATCGTTAAAGAAAGCGAGAGGAGGCGATATATTAAAGGCGTTATTCGCTTCCTCCATCATATTCCAAACCCCTTTAGCTTTGTCTCTTGATCTAACCACAGATAAAAGTCTTTTTGCATCCAAGAAATTTTCCGGGTTGGTAATGTCTTTTTTGTGTACCATCTTCAGTGTAGCTAGGTTTCGGTAGTTCTTCTTATGATGGTTTATCATAAGATTTTCAGTTTCAGGAGTTACTTTACAGACATCCTTGCCTGTGTAGAAAGGGGTCTTCTTTTTCCGGGCCTCTAGCGAGGGACTTCGATGGCGTTTCTGGGATGTGGAGGGGGCGGTGGGTGAGGCAGGAGGCGGCATATCGGTCTTCATTGGAGAGGGGGGCGGTGTACTTTTAGGGGTGTTGCACGGGGAACAGAAAGGAGATGGATTGGGGGTAACGGGCTTATCTTTTGATAAGGGGGTCACATTAGATTCCCTTACTGGTGGGGATGACTTTAATGGTGGAGGTGCACCTTTGGCTGGAGAGCGACGTTCTTTGGCCGGGGAAGTAGTTTTATTTGACTTGACCATTTTTTTTTCCACGTTTTTTTTTTCTTTTTTTTTCTCAGTATTACGTTCCTCGTCGAGAGTCTTTTTCAGATCTAATATTTCTTTATATTTCTCTCCACCTGGATCATTTCTGGTTTCTATTTCCAATTGTTCCTCTTCGGTCATCACTTGAGCGTATGACTTCGGCGATTTTTTTCCCGTCACGATGTTCCATACGACTTTTTTTTTGGGAGATTCATTTTCGGTGTTGCATAAGTCCTCGAATTCCTCTGGGGTTACAGTTTCAGTTGTTGGCTTTGAGGAGGGAGTCTTCTTCTCCGCTGCAACTTTAGGTGTCAAGTGTTCTAGCACTCTGTTCTTGGGGTTAGGCTGGGCCGGTTTAATCTTTGTTGGACAAGTAAATGTTAAGTGCCCAACCTCATTGCATATCCAACAAGCTGGACGTCTTCCAGCCACCACCACAGGCAATTTTTCTCCATTTGCTTCAATGTAGTACGGTACTTTCTTGAAAGCCGACTCGTTAAGCCACACGTCAAATGACCACGTTCCATTGAACTTATCAACCGTAATGGCGGTTATATCTCCAAACTTCAGCAAGAAGGCGCCCAAATACTCGCCAGGGACAACAGCCGGTACTTCGAAAACGGAGATGGTCGTTCTCCTTCGACCCATGTATTCCATTCGCAGAATGTAGTCTTTAGTGATTATTTCTTTCTCCGAGAGTTCGATGCACACATCCTCGGTCTTAAAGAGACTATTCCAGGTGTTATAGCCCTTGCACTTCACGATTCGTTCCGCACGTACTCCGGTCGTTGCAATTAATTTTGCGACAGTTTCTTTTGAGGACCTAATCAGTTTTTTGGACTTTCTGTCCACTACGAACATTAATATAGTTTTTTTCTGGAATTCCTCCAACCTTGGTAACTGTATAATTACTCCAGTTTCAGTCACGAAATCCGTGCAGTCTTTTGCCTTGGCGACAAAATCGTCAACGTCTATTTGAAGGGCGAGTGCCTTACTCTAGTCCGTTTTATCAGTAGGCTGAGATGACTTCTCAACCACTTCAGAGGTCTCCGAAGGCGCACAGCTGGCAGTCGCCATGGCCGGAGAACGGTAAAAAAAAATAAACAAACTCCAAATAAATAGAAATATAAGGAGTAACAAAAAGCAAGCAACAAATTTAACAATTAACAACAGTAACAAGAAATAACGATAATAACTATAATACGGACTTACTGGCAGAGAAAAATAACAGAGAGCTTTGTTGCTTACCACGTCAAAAAACCCAAATAATGAGAGAAATTGATCGTCTTAAAAAGATAAATTCACTTTTGTGATTGGTCTATGTAAAAAGGAGGTGAATGTTTAAATAATCGAGGAGGGGTGACAGAATTAAGATTAATTTTTTAATATATGCAGATATATAAAAATATAAAAATATATACAAAAGAATTCTTTTTTGCTATTTAAACAAATAAATCATCTCATTTAAAATTTCGAATGGTAGCTTTATGGGTAAAAATATATGATGAAATATTCGAGCGTTCACGATTAAAAACTACGTTTAGTTATTTACGATTAAAAATTAGAAGACGAAAATGTAGGACGAAGATTTCGGTTTAGATTAGAACATATTAAAAATTTAAGTTGTATAGCGTCAAGATTCGAGATGATTTACACTATGGAATTAAAGTTTAGCGACCATTTAAAAACGGTTTATTTACAAAATTGGTAAAGATTCGGGCGTTCACGATTAATTATTTATGATTAGAAATAAAAAGACGAAAATTCAGGACGAAGATTTCGATTTATATAGGAAATTATAAGAAAACTTAATTGGTTATAACGTCAATACGGAATTAAAGTTTGGCGACATTTAAGCACGATTAATTAACAAACTAGAGTTTTACTAAATTAAAAAAATATATATATATATAGATATATAGATAGATAGATAGATAGATAGAAATATTTATATATATATATATATATTTATATATATCTATATATATATATTTATTTATATATATATATATATATTTATTTATATATATATATATATATATATATAAATATATATATATATATATACATATATATATTAATATAAAATGAAATAATCAAATAAGGTACAAATCAAATTTTATTAGAATTCAAAGTTAAGGCAAAGTATGTCAATGTCCTCAACTCATCAATTTTCAAAGACAAATTATTCTTCTCAGAGGACAATTACCGCCATAACATGCAATGTAGAAAAACCTCTCGCTAGAAAACTGCCAGTCAGAATGGCTGCTATAAATCTGGTACTAAGCCATAGAAACGCTTTTTATTGCTGTATAGAAGCAGGAGGCAGTGAGGGACCTCTAATGCAAGCGGTCTCAGTAAGGAAGATATTAAAATAGAAGGTTTTCAGCGCAGTGGACCCTTAAGGAGTTTTGCTACCTGTTTGGAGTAAACGTAGTTTCTAAAACGTTATAGGTATTTTTTTATCGTAATCCGTTTAACTACGATTACCATTCAGTGAATATTGTCGTAGTGAACTATTTTTTGTGAGAAATTGGTTGTTTCGATAACAACTTGTTAATTCCATCGAGTATTAAATGTATTCAACAAAGTTTCATACGAATCATATGTAGGGTTGTTTATGTAAGATTATCTTTTTGATTTGTGAATAACAGTCCGGGTTTTTTCTAAAATTAACTAATAATTATATATATACATATACTAAATATAATTTGTTTCGGCTGCATGGTGAGCTGATGTTATCAATCAATTAGTTTTTAATAACAACATTAAATATTATTGCACGTTTCTATATATATTAATATACACTACATATATTTTAGATATTATTTACGCAGCCGACTCAGTGCCCCGTTTACAATTTAAGATGTAAAACATGATCTTGATCGATCGATTAGAACATTTTGTCATCTAGCAGTCTCTTAACCTATTAGATATAACACTGAAAACCTATCAATCGAGAAAAGAAACAAACAACTGAAAAAGAGAAAAACTTATATCAGAATATAGTCATGCTAATAATCAAATTAAAATCTTATAAATTATTGTTGAATCATGTTTAAATAACAACCGTTTTAAATACAACTGCTTAATTAATGAATGATTAAACACACGTGAGGACATTAAATAACTACTATGGAAACATTGAGTTAGGGGTTATAATTTGTCATTATATATCTATAAAAAATGGAATTCTTGTTTGTCTGTTTAGTATATAAAACCATATTTAAAGGTGATACACTAAAAGTTAGTTTCAATATAATTTATATTTCTCAATAAATGCTATAGCACCATTAAACGTGCCCGTCTCTTTTATATATGCTTACTGTGAACAGCATTATCGATAGGGTCATCTTAGTAAACAAGATACAAATAAGTGTATTTTAATAGACGCACTAACGTCATAAAAATCCAAAGCCTGTTTTTACTTTATTATATTTCATCCGTAACAAACCTGATTAAGCACGACTTCATTTTGGGTTTGACGAAACATCAAAGGGTTGTATTTGATACAAGCACTTGATACTGTGCAATTTGTTTTTAACTTTTTACATTTGAAACAATTTCATACAATTTATTTATAACCTCTATGTCTTACTATTCTTGTTCTAGAATATAAAGTCCACCTTATATCACGGGCAACTCAAGTACTTCATACTACGATTAATGCATATAAGTTACATTAGCGCTTTGCCAGAGTATAGAGCGCCATCGTCTGCTATATAAGTATTAGCTTTTAATTTAGTGTGTATGTTGTGCTGTTAACAACCCAATTAGGTTAGTACCTCAGTTTGAAGTACTTGGCCGACTAGCTACACTCAATATATGTGATACAGCGAATTAGTCGTGTTATATATATATATATATATATATACATATATATATATATATATATATATATATATATATATATATATATATATATATATATATTGATCGTATCGATTGAACATAGTCTCTATTGGAGGTCGAGGAGAGATATTCAACACACTCATAATGTGTTGATTGACGCTTTGAAAGGTAAGCATATAAGTATATTAAAGGAGTCCATAGAGAATATTGCATTCGAGTAAACGACTCTATTAATTCAGTTTCTCGCATGGCACCATTTGAAATATGTATATCATATAATAACGGATCTACTACTAGCATTGCGCTACTACTACTACTAATACTACTACTACTACTACAAATAATAATAATAATAATAATAATAATCATAATAATAATAATTATAATAATAATAATCATCATAATAATAATAATTATAATAATAATAGTAATAATGATAATAATCGGTATTTCTAGATAGATACAATCAGTCCAAAAATAATGTTGAGAAAAGTAAAAAAATGGGGAAATAGTATTAGGAAAAAAGAAGGAGCCTATTAAAAAGCAAGATAATGGATCGGACTAGGAAATAAATAAATGAAAACGATTTTTATATATATATATATATATAGATATATATATATATATATATATATATATATATATATATATGTATACACACGCAGATATATATATATATATATATATATATATATATATATATATATATGTATATATATAATGCAAAATCTATTATATGTGATATGGAAAATGGCGAAGAACTTGTGCAATTCCATTGTCCACTATGAAAAGGAAAGTTAGATATGACTGGTGGACAAACCAACTAAGCCATGTTTGATGTCAACAGAAAGTAAGATGCAACATGTAAATAGAGTATACACACTTTTGAAATTAGAGATAACAAGTATGTCGTTGACGAAAAGCGATGAATGTGAGTCCTATTGTTATTCAACATATACACATACTTTATACAGAGAACGGCGTTAAACATTAGGTTAGATAACTTACAAAAACAGTATTAACACGTGCTAGGAATCTGAATGCTTCTACGTAAGTTTTGTCGTTGTGTATAGACACGCGATTTGGTTAGATAAAACATAATGCTACTACTAATAATAAAAATGAGAATAATACTACTACTACGAAGAAACCAACAAAAGAATACGGCGATGAAGAATGAAATGACATCAATATAAAACACAACAAAGAAATGTGGAACGTATTAAAACAAGCCGAACTGTAGTGTTAGAAACTGTTATTAATATTGTCAGAATCGTGGTTACTCCCTCCCCGAGTATAGGTGACGAAGACGTATTGTTTCATTTGAGTTGTTAGCTACGGGAAAGATACTTGTTTGCGCAACTGCAATTTCTGTTCGAGATCCAGTAACGCAGTGTACGTACGATGGGAATTTCGAGTAACACCCTGGCACAACGCGCCACTATACTGAACTGAACACATAAAATATTTGTCAGTAAAAAGTCAAACACCGATTACTTAGTCAACTGGAAAAGTAGTTCCGAAGTGGATAGTAGCAATGTTACAGTTAAAGCTATTTGTGTGAACTGAAGAACTATAACGGTGTACTTATATGCGGACAGAACACAGCGACCCGACCTGGTTAGAATGAGAAACAAGTAGTTATATAGTCAACCGTAAAATCAGTTCCAACAAATGAAAGGACCACAACTCAGTTTGGCATAAAGAATAGTGCAATAAAAGCAGTCATTTTTGATCTGGTATTGAATAATGAATGACACAAAGCCAACGCCACTCTAACCATCTATCGTCATTCTCGTATATATCGCCGATTTCTCCACAGTACGTAAGAAAATACTATACTGCCGGCCCTTCGACAACAAGATCACAATTGCACACACATCGGTTAGTACAGTAGAAATAAGATTCTGATAGGATAGACAAGAATAGATAATAGAATTCTGACCTCGACTAGAAGGGAACAGAAGCTACCGGAATATTCAATATGCTTATTGTCACACAAATTCCTGGAAAAACTGTCGACCGTTGTCAGCTCGAACACTAATGAAGTTACAAAGTTAATTGAATGGAGATTACTGAGTATCTAGAGAGAATTATGTTCACCCATGGTGCACAATAAACCAACGAGGATTCTTATGAATATAAGTGATTTATACTCTTAGTACTAAGAGTAAAATAAGAATCGATGGATGTCATTAGTTACTAAATAATTAACAATGTGTACACTTTTGTAGAAAGATTTATTAAAGAATTTGAATAAATAGTCAAGATCGAGTGGTTTGTTTTTCCGGTAACCTATTTACATTTGACACCCAGTGGCCGTACAACAATAATGTGTTATCGTCACGTTTGAAATTATTAATATGTTGCATTTCCTGACGAGGAGAATAAGTACAAACCGTCTCATGCATGTTTGGGACCCTTTGAAAACGACAAAGACAACAAAATAAAGAAGATGTACACATGGGGGCACAGAGTGGAAGAACGAAATAACGGACGGATTTAAATGCAAGGTGTGGAGGTGGGTAAAAGCATGCATTAGAAAGAAAAACATCATATTCGGTCTCTTTTATCTCAGATTACGAGGAAAACTAGACTTCAAAATCCGTGTTCTGTTCATTCCCCCTTAAATCGATTAGATCCCGATGTAAATAGACTTCCAATGTGCAATAGTTTCATGTAAGTTTCGTTACCTAAAACTACGTTCAAATGATTCTCACACCTAAAGCCGATGTTCAAGACATGAATGCCAGATGCAAGAACAATTTCGTCCAGAGTTTGAAGATGATTTGTTTTATCATCGTTTTCATTATGTTAAGACACACTTTCTATGCATCTTATGCGAAGTAATTAAAAATTTGGCGACACCTGTGTTGAATTCCCAATTGTAGTCGTATCTTTCCGACGTTTCGGTCGATACCTCCCGGTGCGTCTTCATTAAACAAATCGAATCATGCATTCTAATTTTTGGTCAGAAAATTACATTTCTGTTTCTAAAGTTTTGAAATTGTAATCCCTCAGTTCGCTGTCTCATCTCGTGTCAGGTGTAAGTAAAAACTTTTTTTCATTATTTCGAAAAGAATTGCAAACATTGCAATTCTTTTTGTTCATGGTGTATTCTAGAAACGCTAATCTCAGTGGCAACTGATTATTTCTATGCATAATTAATTAATTACATTCTATTTCAGTCGTCGCATTGGTTATTTTTCTTTTTTCGAAAACTTTTGATATGTCAAGTATTATTGATTCAGTAACGAATTCCTCATGAAAAACTCACTGATCCTATACGATATTACAGTCAACGCATCATCAGTTTACCTTTCAAGACGTTAGACATGCTGCTTTTGTTAAGGTGGTTGATAAATTATTGATTGATGCCATATTATACAGCTATCCACGATTAATTGTGTATTAATAACATTTTTAAAACAGCTTGGCGGGTCATTAAAGTAAGATAAAGCCACACAGTGGATGTGTTTTTTGGTGCGAGTGTTCTGGACAAAATTGGATGGGCATCGCCTTTCTTCTTCCTGATCATGCCTAAAGAAAAGAATGAACTTAGTGAGTATTGTTTTTATGAAGAAAAACTTGTTATGAATGCATATGTTTAGCTTAATTAATATAATGTTAGGTTTGTATTCATGTATTTCTTTGTAAAATATTCGATGTTAAACTAATGAACCCATCATTATGAATGTTAGAATATATCCACTAGACGTAAGAGGCTACGGTGTTAGCTACATTTAGTTCAAGTTAGTGTATTCAAAGGGGGTGGCATCCTTTCGTGAACATTCAGATACCTATTATGTTTGTGCCGTTTTAGCAGAGTCTCACGTAACGTGCTGTTACTTCAAAGGACATTACATAGAAAAGGTTCACCATTCTTCGTATAAGACAGTGTATAGCTGTGTCGATGGATCTTATTTTGACTTCGAATACTATGTTATTTTAAATATTTGGTCAGGGTTTATTTGTAGGGGGAAATATCCTCATGGCAGGTAGTATTGACACACTTTTTTAAAGAGAGACCGTAGGCACTTGTATGAAATTCAAATCTCTCTCATGTAGGTGTTCGTAAAATACCCTATGAACTCTCTTCTATTTGCTTTTACACATTCTTTATGTGACCATCTATGTCATCTGATAAAAGTATTCACATGGAAACAATTGGAAATGTAAAAGTGAATTCAATTGTATAGAAGTATTATTATTTCGTACTCAATATGAATATTACTGTTATAAATAGATCTAATATGTGAATAAGGCAGATACTTCTCAACATACCCACATTTCATAACCATAGACCCTCAACTTTCATCTTTTGAATATTCGTAATGTGTGTGTGTAACTCTTGAAATATCATGTGTTTTGATATTAGTTCGGCCATAATTCTAACTGATAAATGCTTACCCTTTGCCATTTAATGTCCTATCAAATCCTCGGATTCGTATTATTAAATAAATACTGTAACATTTCATAAGATCTATATATAATGAATGCGCCGATATTTAAATTGTCTGGGAAAATATGGAATTCCGTATTTCAGAATTATAACTTCGAGTCTGTGCTGTGTCTATGAGGTGGACAGCTTTATAGTATGATGCATTGTTGGATGTAATTTCTCATTGATCGTCTCCGCGTTTCCTACTGGATCTTTCACGTAGTTGGTCGTAATTATTTCGTCTTCTTCATACGATCGCGTGTTTTCGGATGATAAATGAATAGCATAGCATTCAATATTTATAATTCAGTAAAGTTTTTCTAAGATGTTTCACTTATCATTTCCTTATCTCAGCGACTCTGGGAACAGCAGCAAGAATATTATACTACTATTGCGACTACTACTAAATTCCATAGTTTTATTTAATTGCTTAATATTTCCAAATGCACTCTTTTTGAAACATGTGATATTGCTCGACCATTCAACGCATTAGAGCTTTACAAAGTAATAGCACATTATCATCAGTGATTTCTGTATATGTGTACATTGGTAGCAATATACAGATACATCTCTGGTGTAGTTTGTTGTATTTGTTCTTACTCATGACGAGTGTTATTCATCCTTTAATCATAGAGACGAACGGATAATATGTTAATACTTTTACCTAATAGTTCCGTTGGGCTTAAGCAGTCTATGCCATGCCGAACATGATAGAGGTTACTACATCATAACCACTAGTAGATATATGCTCCTCCGGTCGCATATTTTTGATAGTTGATAGTTGTCAGTGAGGCATGATAAAATAAGATACTACGGTTAGTGTCCTCTCTGAATCAATAATCAGTGCTTGACCGTCCAAGATCTACCACACTGTAATACATCTCGTTTCTCTGCAATGTCCTGAGTGCCTGTCGTCGATGCAGGTCACAAAAAATAATCTATAGATGATTAGGACGAAGATGTTGCGTTGAAATTCAGTTCTGTCTGGACTCAAACATATCCAAGATGTCGACATTCACTACAATACGATGTTACACTAATCCTCGAGAACATTAAAGATAATCGTAGGAGCTGGTACGAACATGTACTTTGCGCAAATGGCAATACTCTCGCGAAAAGGGTATTCAAATTAAGACGTCCGAGACAAAAGTAGTTGGATCGTTAACACTAACATTTAAAGACGGTCTAAATTTATAATTACTCAGACATTGGTTATATATGGTAGAGGTAAAAAACCCAGTGCAGACCAAATGCACGGGGTGAACGCAAGAAATGATATTTGTCGTAATCAAGTACTACCACAGCAGACATGACACATACATGTAAGTTGGCGGAAAATTAAAGCAACTAAAATAAGCAGAGGGAATTACTATGTAGCATTTGTATAAACTAGGGCCTCGCATTAATGCGTCTTTCCTTTTAAGCCGACATTATAGAAAATGTCATTATGCATCATATTGGTTTCATACAGCCATATTTGCAAATGGTTTTAGATTCAATGTGCATGACATGTGTACGTATTCTCTTACTGCTTTGAATTATCAATATTCTGAAAATGTTCGATACGTTAATTTATCACAATGGCAAATGTGTTTATCTCACTAGGTTCATCTTGGTTAAAAGCCATTAATATCACCCTTTGTTAGATTATTTTTAGGCTATATCAAGTTTGATAGGGGATTTATTGCGGATACACCATATCTATTTTAAACGATATATTATGAAAACACATTAGCGATACCCAATATTATTGTTGTTTTTATATGTATTAACATTGGTGTTGTGTGTATAAGTATATAAGCTATTCATTTAAGAAATATTAACTATTGTATTGTGTGCATAAAACTAAGCGCCCAAGATTCGCAGCGTTTTAACGTTAGTGAAATATTCATATGATTTTAATTTATTTCTATTTTTCTTATTGGATATCGCAACTTTTACATGCGTATATGTTAAAAACTATCAATATTTCTTTCGTTGAATATGTTTTTACTCTTTAGAAATTCATGCAATTGTTCTGATTTACTAAATATAAACAATCTATAGTATACATGCTTTCTCAAGTAAAATTCTACCAACATTCAGTGTCGACATTATATGTTCTATTAAGAAAATTAATATCGCGTTAGTAGCTTTCACATAAACATCAAACACAATGGTTTATGTTGTTTTAATTATAACTTATATATAACACACAAACATACAGATACAGTGCATAGTGATGGAAGATGAACTACACAGGAAACTTCATATATAGTAATGCAAGTAAGAGTTGAATTGCTTTCTACTGTAGCAAAATATACCACAAACTCGGAAGGTAGGGACGCACAGCTTCCCACCATCCCTCGATTAGACAACAGTAGGGAACAAAAGTAATCGAGGCCGAACCTGTTAGCATTCCCCAATAGGGGGATCTCAGGCGACCAATGAAAAACAATTATCCTCATAATCGAAGGAGAAATCGAAGAGTTACCCTCTTATGCCCGAACTAGACTAATTAATTCAAAAGGAATGGTGCAGCATTTAAGTAGTCCAACACCATGTTTCAGAATGTGCAGGGATTGTACTCGTGTGCCAGATTATTGCTGGAAAACATGATGTGGATCATATTCAATTATTGAGAAAAGATAAAAAAATAAAAATAATAAGTTCAGAACGTACTAGATTCAATAAGATTAGAAAGAGGCCAAGCTGATGTTTTAATCTGAGAGACAATTGGGTCAATCACGCACACTCATTGCATCTATTGGGTTCCAGTACATTAAAGTATAGGTGGTTAAAGTATGACAGTTCAATTTGAGCGATCTGAAAATGCAATCACCGTCTAACTTGTTCCATTATGTTTTCTCGTATTCTAAACTTATTGTTTTTGTTGTGTTTATTCATTCTAAGAGAACTACTGTAATATTCAATCTTTTGTTTCGGTAAAAAATAGCGTATGCATTATACGGACACGGTAACTCTTACACAAATCACATCGTCTGTTCTAAATTTTGGTGAAGCAGGCGCAGTATATTCATTTCATTTAGCTAAATCTGAGATTTAAAACATGAAAAAACTCTTCTTTTAATTTGAATGCGAACAATGTGCATTTACACCTGCAATAATTCAACACATAATGACATTAGGCACTTGACACGAAATTAGTAGATCAACAATAAGTTTACGGAACTATTGTTGTTGGTGTATTTGTTTAACGGCATATTAATATTTCTTCTGTCTTCAATACAATACATATCCCAGAAAATGCATTGCCTATAATCAGTAGAACAAAAGTTTATATTTTACAAATATATTATGTGAAAATGTCGAGTTAATATGTTTATCAACAATCTCATTCAATTCATTTTTTTAATTAATTATAATAACCTTGGAAAACTGTGAAAGTACACTAATGAAACAGTTGTTGTGCTGACAATAGGTATTGCGTTTTAGGATTAAATGACTTAAAAGTGTCTTTAAATACAAATAAATTATCACTGTTTTCTCGTCTCTTGCTATATTAAAACGTCTAATTCTTAAAAGAAACTATTTATATTAGTATAAAATATACTTATATCAAGCAAGCTACATAGAAAGGGTTGTGTTTGAAACAAATCGAAATGAGAACCTTAAATTGTATTCCATTCTATTTATATTAGCAACCCCTACTTTCATGTATTACATTTTCTGAGTTTTATTGTCGATGTAAATCATTTCAGTGTTATTCCATATTCACTTTATTTATTCCTATTAAAAAACAACTATAACCAGTTCTCTACTACGAGTTAGACATCCTCTAGGATTTACTTGTTTAAAAATGTGTGTACAGTACCTAATGTAGGATCATAACTGTTACACCGACCGTTCTTACACAGGAGAAACTACACCGGTTGTCACTATAAATAGTGCGAGTCACCAGAGACACTGAAGACGAAGCACAGTCTTGTAACTGTCTAGCAAAGAGCTAGTCACTTTCTTACTTTGTTAATACACTTGTTAAACCAACCTTCGACTTGACTTCCTTTATTTATTGTTTACTGTGGAACAACTTCACAACAGATTGGCGACAAGGAATCGAAACGATTTCACTGCAAAAAAAAAAAATCACCCAAAGTGATTCGCAAGATCTTCACGAAAAAAAAACCCATCTTCGTCAGATATTTGGATTCGCAAGGATTAACAGCAAATTAACTACTGAGTAGTAAAGCGAAAAAAACCCTCAAAACTTGCTACCAAAAATGGAAAACTAAAAAACGCGTAAGACATTTTCAATTATTGAAATAATTGAATACACTGATACCTTTATTTTTTTCTCTTCAAGTTTTACTGACTCGTTAAGATAAATGTTATCCGCGTCAACTATTACAGATATTGTGTAAGTTTGTCGTTATTATTAGGACAACATTTGATATTTGACAAAATCCGGATTGAAACGGTCTACCATAGAATTGTCGAGAGCAAAGGACGGACAGTAAAAAAATATATTCGCGTAAGTCATTTGTTCCTCTAACAAAGAACTGTTAAATAAGCAAGTCGTATTTTTGCAAAATGAAAAGGGGTTAAAAAGATTTCCCATAAAACTAGTCTTATTAGGCTTATAGTGACGGACTTGGTTTTGTAACACTACGTACACATATATATATATAAAAAAAAATGCCTAAGTTTTGTTTTTCAAACAAAAGAACTGGGATTGAATTTTTTTTTTACTAAGAAATAATATATATCTTGTTTGGTGTATTAGTTGAGCAAATTAATTATATTAAGCACGTTGTGGGCAGACTGATTTATTTTTACAAGTGTAAATTGTGTGGTGCATAACTTGAATTTGTGAATGATGGACATTGAATTCAAAGATTCTCCTTCAATTACTTAAATTCCAAACGGAACAAAATGTTGCGTTACAAAGACAGCAAGTTGAACAACAAATGTAACTTCAAAGAAAACAAGTTGAAATTGAGGAACAATTTAAAAGAGAGTTGTTGGAACAGCAAAAAGCCCAAAGAAAAATGTATGCTGAACAAAAAGAGCTGGCGACAACACGAGAAGAAAGATTCCAAGAAAAACTGCTACAACAGCAGAAACACTTCGAAGAACTCTTAATAAAAACACAGGAGGAACAGAGAAAATGTCTGGAGGCAACACAGTTAACGAAAGCAAACGAGAATCATAATGCATTCTCCCAGACGGCTGTGTGGAGCGCTATCGAAGTTTTCAATTATAATCCAGAAGACGATGTCACTTTTGCTCACTTCTATAGAAAATATGAGGATATGTTTGTATCGGACTGCAGTACATGGACAGACCCTAAAAAAGTTAGATTTTTGCTAAGAAATTTAGGAGCTGCCGAGCATACACAGTTCGTGAATTTTATCCTTCCAAAAAAGACCAGTAAGTTGAACTTCCAGGAGGCAGTTTCTTTACTAACAGAACTGTTTTCTACAAAAACCTCTCTTTTCCACAGAAGATATAAGTGTATGAATGTCACTAGAAGAGAGGAAGACGACTACATTACGTATGCAAGTATAGTAAATTAACTTATCGATGATTTTAAATTAGAGGAATTATCATCGGATAACTTTAAACGTCTAATATTCTTGCAAGGTCTGGTCTTAAATAAAGACTCTGAAATTAGACGTCGTTTTTTAAATAAACTCGAAAATGAGCCATGTCTAACAATACAAAACTTAGCGGAAGATAGTGAACGTTTTGTTGCGTTGAAACAGGACAGTCGTGACACAGAGAAAAACGGAGTGTCGCACATTAAACACAATCTATCAGAAGAAAAAAATGACTTCAATGAATAACCATGGAAAAAAACATGGAAGAGATCCACCTGGACCGTGTTGGAGGTGTGGAGATAACCATTGGTACAATGAGTGTCCCTACATATTCAAACAATGTGACAACTACCACCAGAAAGGACATAAGGCATCACGTTGTAAAAACACATTTGGTAGAAAGACAGCCATTAAACTGACAAAAATGCAACCTGAAGAACAAAATATCCGGAAATATGTACAGGTCAAAATGCTTAAAAAAAGTAAGACTAAAGCTTGATAGTGGGTCTGACATTTCCATCATTAATGTACAGACATGGAAGAAGCTAGGGAGCCCCACCATGATCAAATCCCAACAAACGGCGAGAAGCGTCAGTGGTGAAAAAATAACCTTCGAAGGGGAATTATTGACGAATATTTCTTTCCAGAATAAGACCGTAAAAGACAAAATATGTGTTATGCGAAAAACGAATAACCTTTTTGGAACTGATCTGATTTAAAAGTTTAGCCTATGTGATCTGCCTTTAAGCTCCTTTTGCCAAAAGGTTGAGGATTCGAATGTGGCGGCAGAAAAACTCAGGAGGGAATTAAAAAAAATATTCCAGACGTATTTTCAGGGTGTCTTGGAAGGTGTACAAAAACAGTAGCAAAGTTTGAAGTTAAAACAAATGAACTACCTGTGTTCAGAAAGAAATGTTCCATACGCCGCTATAGAGCAAATAGACGGTGAATTAGAAAGACTCGAGAACATGGCTGTCATTTCAAATATTGATCACAGTGAGTGGGCTTCACCTACAGTTTATGTTAAGAAAAAGAACAAGGAGATTCGGGTTTGTGCCGATTTTCCCACAGGCTTGAACAAGGCATTAAAAAATCACCATTACCCTCTTCAAAGCCCTGAGGAAATATTTGCGGAACTGAGTGGATGAAAATATTTTTCTAAAATAGATCTCAGCGACGCTTATCTTCACATCCCTGTCGATGAAGAGTGTTCAAAACTGCTATGTATCAATACCCATAAGGGATTATACAAAGTTAACCGACTTCCTTTTGGAGTAAAGGTCGCCCCTGTGATTTTTCAACAAATTATGGACATGATGTTAAATGGAATGGATTTCGCAGTAGGATACCTAGACGATGTGTTAACAAACAGCGTTAGCAAAGAACAACACAAGACTCATGTAAACCAAGTATTCCAAAAAATCCAGGATTATCGGTTTAAAATCAAAGATGAGAAATGTACTTTTTTATGGAAAAATAAAATACTTAGGGCAAATCATCGATGAACAAGGAAGAAGGCCAGACCCAGCTACGGCACTGGCGATACGGAACATGCCTGCTCCAGAAAATATTGCGTCTATGCAAAGCTTTTTAGGGTTGGCGAATTACTACAATCGGTTCGTACCAAACATGCATAAACTAAGATCACCCTTAAATGAACTGTTAAAGAAGGACCAAAAATGGGTCTGGACGCAAGAGTGCGAAGAAGCGTTTCAGAAAATTAAAGATATCTTAACGTCTGACTTGTTTCTGGCACATTATAATCCCAAGCGTGATATTGTAGTTGCAAGCGATGCCAGCAACTATGATATAGGAACATGCATATTGCACAAAATGGATGATGGAAAATTAAAACCCATAGGCCATGCATCCCGAACACTTCTACCAGTCGAAAAAAACTACTCCTAAATTGAGAAAGAGGCTCTAAGCAGTATATTCGCGGTAAAGAAATTTCATCGTTTCCTGCACGGTAGCCAATTTCTGTTACAAACAGACCACAAACCCTTATTAACGATTTTCGGACCGAAAAAGGGACTACCACAACACACTGCGAATAGACTCCAAAGATGGGGTACCATTCTTCTTAACTACGATTTTCAAATGGAGTATGTACCATTTTAGAAATTTGGTCATGCAGACGGGTTATCAAGGTTAATACCGAAGCAGACAGAACCGTTGGAGGATATGGTAATAGCAGCCATTCAAGCGGAAGCTGAAGTAAAAAAGAACGTTATTACTCCCCAGAGGTGATATTTTCAAAGGGGGGGTGTTACACCGGCCGTTCTTACACGGGAGAAACTACACCGGTTGTCACTATAAATAGTGCGAGTCACAAGAGACACTGAAGACAAAGCACAGTCTAGTAACTGTCTAGCCAAGAGCTAGTCACTTTCTTACTATGTGAATACACTTGTTAAACCAACGCTCGACTTGACTTCCTTTATTTTTTATTTACTGTGGAACAACTTCACAACAATAACGTTTGCCTTCGTCGCGCTTTATAGAACAAATATTGCATGTCCATTTTTGTCATTTTCATCTGTTATTTTAAGATTAGTTATTTACATTTTAATAACTTACCTTTTTTATTTTTCCTCATTTTAATTTTTTTCAATAGGTTCGGAAATAAATGAATTAAATAATATATTACTTACCTCTATTGAAGTTTCTATTTTATAAATGTACACCTCTATCTACATATTCAGAAAATAAATGATTTAAATTGTTTCTTACTCCCCCTATTGAAGTTTCAGTTTTATAAACGTACACATCTATCTACATATTTGCTCCCATATTTTAATTGACTTTTTGGGGTTTAGACTAAGAGCAATTTATTTCTTTATAATTATATATTAATATGTAAATATAAAGTGTATTCTAAGTCTACTGTTTATAGCTATGAATTGTTTACGGTT
Organism: Sepiola atlantica; assembly: GCA_963556195.1. Classification (NCBI taxonomy): domain Eukaryota; kingdom Metazoa; phylum Mollusca; class Cephalopoda; order Sepiida; family Sepiolidae; genus Sepiola; species Sepiola atlantica. The sequence goes on along the minus strand of OY744515.1, from coordinate 269,207,538 downwards.
TAGTAATTTGTCTGCATCTTCAAACCAAACATTATTTCTTTTCAAACTGAGCCGTAAACTATACGTATTTTCTAAAATAGTATATGTACACTGAGTTTAGATGGTTGTCTTCATTGCACTTATTTAAGTCTCTAAATGTATCTGATTATTTTGAATTTGTACTGGTAGAGATATTGCAGAGAGTGCATTCATATATGCATATGTTTTGAAATACAACATCTGTATACTACTAAGATGTATCGTATTATAGATGGCAGAAAAGTTTTTTTATTTATGAGCCTTCTTCTTCTTCTTCTTTCTTGTGCCAGCTCGCTCAAAGCTGCAGCTAGGTCCTTGCTAGCAAGTTTCTCGTCTCGTCATCAAAGTCCGCTATGCCCTGCTCACCATTGGGTGGTTTGAACAGTGAGCATTCCTCTATGACGTGCGTAACTGTCTGTTCTGGGTAGCCACATTCACAGGCAGCACTCTCTCTCAGGCCCCAGTCTCTCATATATCAAGTCATCAAATATATCAAGCCAAAAACATACTTTTTTTTGTAAAATCCATACAACAAATCCAAATCATACACTTTAAAAGCATATTGAGGAAAGATATCCTGGAGGTTGACTGAAGATTGATCCAGGTAATGAGTGACAGTTCAAAAATGAAAAAAAATGAATAAGTTATGCAGTCGTGAGATGCGTCCGCAATCGATGTTTATGTTAATTATTATTACAGCGATAAATAAACTAAATCAAATAAAAAGTTCAGTAAACTCACTATGTGTAGAAATCATACTGTTGAACATTTAGGGTTCAAATGATTTGATCAGAGCAGTACAAATCAAAATTTGCTGGTTAAATGGAAAACCCGTTAAATCCGATTTGAATTAAACTAAAATTGAATTGAGCTGACAAACACGGTCATCTCTTCCCCCGGGTCCAACAAAGATAATTCCAATGAGTAAAGTTTGAAAGTATTCACTCTCCCGCGAGCCAAATAAACAAAACCTTTTCTCTCCGCTCAGAAAGGAACACTTAAGGCGCTAGATGCCTACTCATCCGAATGACGTTCTCAGAGCGGAAGTTACATGTCTAAGTTAACATAGAAAGAAACGCCATCCTATATCGACAGATATGTCAAAGCAATTCAACCTATACCGGATGTTACCTGTATGGGTCAAATAATAAGTCTAGGTCAAAGGGTAAGGGATGTGCAAATTTAGGTCAGAGCGTCTAATCATGCTCAGATCCCCAAGTAGCTACTTAAATGTCTAGCTTACGCATAAAAAACGGATTTCACAAATCTAGCTCTATAAAATTATATAGAAAATTTATGAAATTAAAAATTACGAAGTTATTAAAGTAATTATAATGTAATTCTTTAATAGTTTTATTTAAGGTTTAATTTTTCCTAATTAAGACGTTGTAAAGATAGTTCGAGTGTAAACATTTAGATATTTAGACTTTTACAACTTCAGAGTCTTAACCTTTTAGGCAAAAAAGATTAATATATATATATATATATATATATATATATACTTCATGCAGTTTTTAAAAGAAATAAAATACAAGATTAATCGGTATAAGAGTCTGAAATATTTATTTAAATTCATACTTTATATAATGAACACCCCAGATTAAGCCAATTGTACATTGATAATATCTAGGGTATTATTGTAGAATTATACCGCCCGCTATATCACCTGATATAATACTTCTTTTGGCGATTACGCGTGAACACCTTGAAAATCATCTCCCCCTCCCCCCCAAAAAAACACAATAATTTTAGCATTTAATCTGGTCTGTTAATATTGCATATAAATTTACCGGAAAATAATCCGTCATTTCCGGACCATTATATTACATCCGCCCATGTTTTCTCTCTCTCTCTCTCTCTCTCTCTCTCTCTCTATATATATATATATATATATATATATATATATATATATATATATATATATATATATATGCAATTGTAAATAAAAGCCTTTATCAATGCAATATTGATTTTCTTTTTTTCTTTAATCTTATCAATTTCGGAATAATATTTGATCATCAGAGTTGACCGATATTGTGTCATTTAAAAATAAATGTTAAAACATTTTTTTTTTATATAATGTCCTTGTAATACGTGTATTCGCGGTGATGTTGGTGGCGGTTACCCGACATTTTTCCCAATTATGAATACTCTAAAGATAGAGGATCATGCTTGGTATTAGGTGATTTCTTTTCTGGATCGGCCAAAGTAACCAAAATCACAGCTACATAACAAATATTGAGAAGGGTCCCCATTGATGAGGAATACTTCTAAGATAGCCGGTTATGCTTGATATTAGTAGAGTACTTTTCTGAATGGGCCAAAGTAACCAAAATCACAGCTACATAACAAATATTGAGTAGGGTCCCCATTGATGAGGAATACTTCTAAGATAGCCGGTTATGCTTGGTATTAGTAGATTACTTTTCTGGATTGGCCAAAGTAACCAAAATCACAGCTAAAAAAACAAATATAGATTAGGGTAAACATTGAGGAGGAATACTCCAAAGAGTGAGGGTTATGCTTGGTATTAGTAGATTACTTTTCTAGATCGGCCAAAGTAACCAAGACCACAGCTACAATACAAATATGGATTAGGGTCCGCATTGATGAGGAGCCTATTTGTAGCGTAATTGGCATACATATATGTTCATAGCTTACTACCTAGCTCTACTTACGTATCGAACACTGTTCAAGTAAATACTGAAAATTGATACATAAAACAATATAATTCCTTATAAATTGTGATGTGGAACAATGAAATACTAATATACACATATATATATATATATCTATCCCAGCGACTTCCTCTGATGATAAGATTTTGATCTTTGAAAAGCCTGGCTTAAGGAAAATTTAACTTGAATAAATTGCCTTTTTGCGGAATATACCTTGCTTTGAACTTTTGAATTGAATTTTGATTTGGCTTTTGCTTTCTCTAATTCCTTTCCATTCTCCTTCATTTATATATATATATATATATATATATATATATATATATATATATATATATATATATATATATATATATATATATATATAAATGCAGTAACACGAAATTATATAATCATGTATGCAATAATTTATTTGAGCCTACTGGTATTATCAAGCATCCAATTAAGATTATTACATTTTTGACAACGAGAAAGGAGGGGAATATAAAGTTCTCCTTTTTGAGTTTCAAAAAGGTAATCATCTTAATTTGATGCTTGACAATACAACCAGGTTGAAATAAATTATTGCATCGATTATTATATAATTTCGTGTTACTATATTTTATTTTATTATTGCTCTGTTTATTACATTGAGTTCTCATACCCGAATTTCCCCCTGGAATTATTTTATCATAACACAAATATATATATGTATATATGTATATATATATATATATATATATATATATATATATATATATATATATATATATAAATATCTCTCTCTCTCTCCATATATATATATATATATAGATATATGTATATATATATATATATATATATATATATATATATATATATATATATATATATATATATATATGTATAGAGAGAGAGGGAGAGAGAGAGAGACAGAGAGAGATAGTTTGGTGACTAGTACAATAAAATGTACAATTAATAACACCATACCTTAATTTAAAATGAACTGGATGAAGTACTTATCCAAATTAGTAATTTTGATAATTGTCTTTCGTCCTTTCGTCGTTAGTATATCAACATATGATGTTGTAATATTAACATAAGTAACAGTAAGTCGTGTTCCTTGTAATATAAGAGGGATAAACTAAAAGTAAGGGGTTCGTATTAATTCAAACAAACGTGAAAGAATATATATATATATATATATATATATATATATATATATATATATATATATATATATATATATATATATATATATAAAGGGATGAATACCAAAGTTTTTTTCAATCTATCTTAACTTTATTAACATGAAGGGTTTCTTATAACTGCATATTTATTATTTTTATCGTCATCGTTTATTCGATAGTAATACTTTTTGTATTATTAATAATGTTAAGGCAATTTAATAAAAAATAGTACACATTTTTAAACCTAATCCACAGTGTCCTTATTTTTAATTGAGAAATTTTTACATAACAACTTACGGTTTTCGAAACAAATAAACAAGGTGAAGACACACGCCGTATGTTGCCGAGATGCTGAACACTTATACTAAACTTAGATCTTAGTCAAAATGATTAAGTATAACATGTTAATGACAGTTATTTTAAATGAAAAAAATAAAAAGGGGTATAATCGGAAATGTATAACATCATATTTTTATTTTGGATTAATATTATATTATCGTTTATATTATCTTAGGAATTAGTTCCTCTTTATTTAAGGAGATCTGAGTATCATCCGATGTATTGAATTCTTTTTGGGGGAGGGTGTAATGTGGTATTGTTCTGTTGTCATGGGATCATCTTCCCACAGTCTACAATCTCCTTTTTTGGTGTTGGGTGTAATTTAGTAGTTTTTCTGTTATGATAAATTACCCGTAACAATTATCTGTTTCTCTCACCTGAGAATCTTTCAAGGTATTGCTTCCTCTTTTTCACGCGAGAGCGCAGTAAAGTATATGTTCTGTTGTCCTATATATTCATTCGTAATAATGATAACATTGTTTACTATGTATCGTTTTCATTATAAAGAGCTTACAAATGATTGCTTTCTCTTTTTATAGGGGATAGGGCGTAGCGAAGTATATGTTTTGCTGTCATTATATCATCCTACCAGGAATTACTCCTTCTTTTGACGATAGAAGTAGTGTTCGTTTGTAATATCATCCGCTGTTCCTGTGGGGCAAGTGTAGTATATGTTCATTCACCATAATACTATTCTTTCAGGCATAAATATATATATATATATATATATATATTATATATATATATATATATATATATATATATATATATATATATATATATATATATATATATGTACAGATATATATTTATATATAGTGCGTGTCATGGTTAAATAAAAACAGAGCAAGAATAAAATAAAGTACCACAGTATCACATAATCACCTATGTATTTTTGAATTGACTTTCTCTTTTATCATTTTAAAAAATGTAGTCACCTCACTTGGATGCTTGACAATACCAGAAGGCTGAAATAAATGATCACACCAGTGAGTATGTGCTTCCGTGTTACTTTATTTTATTATATATATATATATATATATATATATATATATATATATATATATATATACGTTTATATTTCTCTATGCAGAAGATTCTGTATCAATACATTATCGGCATAATTATCCTGTGTTCATATTATTTAGGAGACCATACAATTCATCGAATTAATATAGGCGAGTTTCTATCCATACTGTTTTTCCTTTAGCTGCTAGTGGCTGGGTGGACACTGAAAAAGCTAACAGCTGTGTGCATTGGTTGGCATCAGAACTGTGTTTGTCCGTTTTCGAGATGGTATCACACTGTATTCAGGCCACTACAAGTTGTAGGTTATCACAAACACTTAAATCTTTCTCCCTGACTATATAATTTAAGTATGCAACATATTGTAATAAAATATTCGTTGCTGGCTAACACGGGTGTACAATTGTGTGTGGTATATGGCATCGGTCATGGTTTGGCATCTCGTCTTTGTATCTCTTTCTTTCTATACGTATACACGTACATTCACAAATACAGAGATAGATAGATATGTAAATTGCATGTCTATATATATTTGGAGCAGATCCTATATATATATATATATATATATATATATATATATATATATATATATATATATATATATATATATATAAATGGAGATTCCCTAAATTTCGTTCACCGGTGAAAATTCTTCAACATTTCTACATATACAACATTTCGTACACGATTGAATGTGATAATAGTTACGTGTTTTCACAAAAATTGGTTCGCTTGGATTAAGAGATTTATATATGTTTATGGTTTACAACTTTATATGAAAAGTTTCAAAACAAAATACATGCTTAAACGAAGTTCTCCATACCTTACAGTCGATCATTACTATAAGTGTTCTTCCAAAATTAGGTGTCTGCTTCTAGAGGTTGAAATAACTTATATCGGACAAAAACTGGGCCAATTATTTATGTGTTAAACTGTTATTAGTCCTTCGATTTTTACTAACGATTTCATAATAACAGGTTACTAGAACTTGATATCAAAACAGGCACATCTAAGATAATCAATGGTATGGACTGTGTGCATACATTAGATACGGCTTTCAATCTAGTACGATCATTTTATAAAGATAACATACATTATCCTAGTTGTGTTTCCCTGTAGCAAGGGCTCACAGCAACGCATTAATAGTTGTGCTTTATCGTCTCGAAAATGAGGCAGCTTATATCTTTGAGAGTATTTCTGAAAAAATAATAATGATATTCTGTCTGTTTATTCGCTAAAAAAATGTTTGCTCATTCAACCGCCACATAAATTATTAGATTCTTAACTTTATCCCCTACCTGAATGAGATCCTAAAGATTAAGTACTGTTTCGACATCTTTCTTTCTTACCTTGACAGACAACAAAATCGACTTCGAAATCGTGTGGGCGATGTCTTCTTCCCGTACATGCAGCTTGTTTCTTCACAAAAGATTCGTTACTCGTTTTTCTCTACTCTATCCTTTTTTCTATGATAGGTATTCGAACTCTAAACTATAGTTTTCTCTGTAAATAATTCACATAAGAAACTCGTCTATATACAACAACTGTAAAAAAATGTGGCTGCCCTTTTCTGTGTATCTGATGCTTACAGAGTAAGTGTATAAGTGACTTTGTTTTAGTATCTGTTCTTACTTCTTGACTGGCAGAATCAATAAGCTATTAAAAGTTCAAATTACATTTTATCATATCTAATTGGAAAGAAAGTAATGTCGTATTTTTTTACTTCATGATTTTGCAGCCTTTTAAGCTGTACATAGTTCTAGATTGTTGGTGAATTAGTGTTTTAATATCTTGATTTGCCTTTGATATATAGTAATTAGTTGGAAAATATTAAGTTTAAATGTTTCAGCTGTCAAAAAATAGATATTAGTGAGGCTCCTCTGAGACATTGCATGCTCTATGAATTCAAAAAAGGGAACTCAGCTGCATAATCTACAAGGAATATTTAAACTGTCTATGGAATAAATGTTCTGAATGATCGAAAATGTCAGCGGTGGTTTGAAAAATGTCTTATGGAGACTATAACCTGTCAGATCGGCGACGTTAGGAAAGACCCAAATAAATTGATGAAGATGCCATTACAGATGCTGTGGAGGCCAATCCGAAGTTAACCAGCAGAGAATTAGCTCAACAATTGAATACAACCCATACCACAATTATTTCATGCATTCACGAGTTAGGAAGAGTTTCAAAACTTGTACTCTGGGTTCACCACGATTTGACTGACGCTATGCAACATTAGGAGGTTAAATATAGTTTTATTTGTTAGTTGACAATTCTGTTAGGGAAATTGCTATTTACTAGGGTTTGTACAATATTTCATTGGATGAAGAAATCATGTATGCGCGATGGACGAGATTTTTTATTATGGCAGTTTTACATTTTTGGGAGCATTCGCTATGATAGTTTAGCAAATTACGGTTATTGTTCGTAAACAGAAAATAAGAAACACTTATATATATATATATATGTATATATATATATATATATATATATATATATATATATATATATATATATATATATATATATACATGTATCTGTGGAAGTGCGTTTGTTCAAGTACACTCTATTTGGCTTTAATTCACTTTACATTCAACATGAGATTAGCTACTTAAGTGTATAATAATAATGATGATGATGATGATAATAATAATAATAATAATAATAATAAGAAGAAGAAGAAGAAGAAGAAGAAGAAGAAGAAGAAGAAAAAGAAGAAGAAGAATCAGAAGAAGAATAAAGAAGAAGAAGAAGAATCAGAAGAAGAAGAAGAAGAAGAATTACAAATTAAATGGTGATGGCATAGGCTGACACCAGGCAAAATATTATTAGAGGGGCGAGGAAGAGGAGAACACCGAGGAGGGACAGCACAAACCATACCTCCACTTGAAAAGTGTGGAGAATGTTGGGACCATGACGAGGCTTATTACCAGCGATAAATCAATGGTAAGAGACTGTTGTGATATTGCATAGTTATTGCAGGTGGGTATCGAAAAAAAGTGAAGAATACTAGAAATCTTTGGAGGCTTGCTTTTACTCAGTCTCCAGGAAATACAATTGGTTATTGTCGGTGAGCAATCACTGACGATGATCTGTGTTACAACTCTTGGTGAATACAAATAATAATAATCTTGACCCCCCCCTAGACATTACGGCTGTTCTGCATAAAATAGCTGTTGATATTCTTCAAGCTTGGAAATAACGAAGAGATATGTGACTACAAGTGAGTAGATAAAAGTATAATATTTAAGAGGCTTAATGTCGGTGAAGTATCACCTGTAATGAATAAGAACTCTATATAGTAATACGCTGAACCATTTCATATTCCTGCATAAGTTATCAGCTTTGACACACATTAAAATAAGATGAGAACGTCGATAAGCAATTAGTAATTGGTCGTTGATGTCGCTAGGTAACAATTCCGACTTTACTCGTTTTAATATTCATTGTATCAAAATAAAATGATCTCGACTTTTATAACTAAAATAGTACAATTATAAATAAATATATTTCAAAAGGTAATATTAATTTTACAGATTTAAAGAGTATTTAGCAGACAATTATTTTACTGTAAGAATATTAAGGATCTATATTGTTTTGAAATAAATAACATTGTAATAATTTTAAATAAAGAAAATACATATTCTTTTCTCTTTATTTAAAAATATTTATCTCATAATGACAATTATGTTTACAATCGAAAATAGTGATTTCTAGGAACAAGTATTGGATCTGACAAACAATTATTATTTTTTTAAATGAATATTATTAACAGTAAAGTATCCTGGTTTATGTCGAAAGCATCGTGCAATTTCCGGGAAATCAAGCTACTTTCAATAATAAAATACTTGGGTAAATATATGAGAAACAATAAATAAATGAAGAGCGTAGATTAAAAATATTGACACAGGTAGTTTGCAACGTGCCACCATGACTTCATTAGACCAAGGGCTGAATAAGATACTAAATGATTACGTATCAAAGCGTATCTGTATGTTTTACAAGGGATGTCTCGAGATATTTTACAGGTATAATGGCAATAACAATATTAATATATATGGTTGAAGATGGTATAATGTTTTTTAAAAAAGTGTATCTACTTTGCAACTATCGAAGTGCGGAGATTTACATAAGGTTAGTACTCGTTACTTAAGCAGTTTATGAAAATAAGGATTCGACATAAGTGTAGTACTAGTTACTTAAGCAGTTCATGAAAATATGGATTACGTGATTTAAACAATGAACATAGAGACGTTTTTTTATTTTACGGAATTGAGTTCTAGTTAAGTGGTATTTAAATAGCGATTTTTTCATAGTTGTTTCTGATGGATTTCATTGGATAAAACCAGGAAATAAAGAAATTGGTGTGTATGCTCCGTTTATATATTAATGTAATCAAAATCATACTGGCACAAAAGAAATAATTTAAGAGATTATGAACATTTTTATTTTCTGAAGTAAAATATAATCATAATTTGTAGAAATATCTACAACCTTTTTTTAAGTGTCCGTAATGTAACTGAACATTTTGAACCACATGCCAATAAAACTGTCAAATTCGTCGCTAGGCATCTGTTTACAGAAAAAAAGAAATATATGAATCACGGAGACTATCGTCATAGATGTGTCTATTCCTTACCAAATGTTAAGTTCCTAAAGACCAAGCTGTTATTAGTTGACACATAGACATAGAAACAGTTCGCCTTTTTTATATATAGATTAGTTGTTTTTCAACATAAATATATTCGGAAATATGTCTCGATTATGAAAGACACTTTTATACAAACATAAAAGCATTAAAGATTTAAGATTAAAAATTACAAATTCTTTACGCTAAAATACATAAAATAACGGACACACTGTCTGCTTATCTTTAATAATTATTACTTTAATATGATTCAGGTGAATTTGTACAAATGAAAATGATGATGAACCAATTTTATATCAGTACAACTGTTTCTTTATAAGATTACATTCAAAAGTGACTATCAATACGACACATTATAAACATCCACTTGTTAAGTTGGATTGACTGTTGAAACGATTGTTTCATGTTTATCCTCATAACACCCTGCTACTGTTTATGATAAAGCCATTAAAACACACATTAATGAAACTCTAAAGTAGTAGAATCCAATGTAACGTATATATGTAAATAATAATTCGAATGGAATAACAGGATATTAAAGAATGGGGATAATTAACTGCACTGATATATTAATGCAAAGCAAACGTATGCTTGTGATGGGAATGTGAAATTAGAAACAATGAGACGAAAATAATAAAAAAAATACAATTAACGCAATAATGGTGCTATTTCAGCTAAAATTGAAGAAATCAGATAATTAAAAATAGAGAAAACTGGAGGTGAAAATATGAATGGAAAATATATAAAGTATGTATTATAAGCAACGTGTAATACTTTCGACGAAGAAGGATTAGAAGAAATAAGGGTACAATAGAAAATAATCTGTAGTAATAGTAGTAGTTGTAGTAGTGTTAATATAAAGAGAATAAACAGAAAAGAAGAAACACTGATTATATAAATAATAATCAGAATAAGATGAAGAAGATAGGAGTTAGGTAGAAGGGAAAAGAAGGAAGGGCAATCAGAAGGAGAAAGATTACGAGAATTAGTTGAAGGTGTAGATGTAGAAGAAAGGCGATATCAGAAATAAAATGATGGAAAACATCATTATTGGGCGAAGAAGAAGCGGAATAAGAAAGAGAAGAAAAAGAAAAAAAGAAGAAGAAAAAATAATAAGGAGAGTAAAAAGAAGAGGAGTATTAAAGAGGGGCGCAATTAAAGATAAATACGGAGACCACAAAGAGTCAGAATGTGAAGTAGAGAACACGTAGAGGAGAACATCGATGTAAGATCAATATAAGAACAATATGGAGGACAACATGGAGCAGAAAAAGAGAAAAAGGAGGGCACGAATAAACGTGAAATGCGCTGTAAATTCTGATCCGAAAATCGAGAATATAAAATCGCGAGTAAACTAGACAAAAAAAGAAATAATAATAACGTGAATGACAGCAAAAGAATAGATGGAGAATTACATGAAACGGAAAAATTAATGAACAAATTTTTTTAAAATATCACATTTCATAAAAGGAAACAAATATATGAGAGATGAATGAATTATTTTATTGATTGATGCACGCCAACTTCATTGAATTTGTTCCAGTGAGGAGTCGTATTGTCGGATATCGTCTACGCGCTTTGGCTGACATGATGAACGTAAACCATTGAAATGAATTTCACTGCGTTGTGGATATTGCGAAAACTTGAGAATTCCATCAAGAAAAAATATAATAGTATGATAATAGTAGAAAAAATTACGTTGGAAAACAAAAAGAATGAGGATTACTAACAGACTGTATTCCTGTTGCATATTTTGAAATTATTTTACCACTTGGAGATGGATATCACTTATACATTCTCTGTCAGAGTGTAGTATATATATATATATATATATATATATATATATATATATACATATATATGTATATGGGTGGGGTTTTGTTCAGGCACATATTTGGCTCGTGTGATTATTTTCGGAATCAGCAAACAGTGTGTTTGCAAAGACAGTTGATTATAAGAACACTATAAAAATGTAAAAAGGAAAAATCTTAAATTATATGCGTATTGCTTGCTATATATCACTTTTTTCTTCCTTTTTTCTCAAACTCTAGGTTAAATGTGATGATATTCCCTTTTCCTTAAAATTGACTGTGTCTATACTTTTATTGCCCTTTCGTTATTATCGTTGTTAAAAAACACGAATGAAGAGAGAGAGAGAGAAAGAGAGAGAGAGAGAGCGAAAAGCGCGAAATGATAGCAATGGTGAAATTAGATGCAATTACGGAGAAAGAAGGTCATCGAATAACACTTAATTACAGTCTCATTATTACAATCTACGTCTAATTAGAACACTAACAAGAATTGTTTTTACATATATTTTGTGCGATTACAATATGTACTAAAGAACTTATTGAAAAAAATAAGTCGGAATGTTTGTGTGTTGGGGAGGGTTCATGCAGAGAAATAGAGAGTGGGTAGAGAAGGAGGGGAGGGCTGTGATTTTGGTGGATGGGCGAAAGTTACAGTCTCAGAAAGGATTTTGAGAAAATGAGGGGATTTGAGAATGGGAGGTATGGAAGAGTGAGGGTACGAAAGAAATGGTTGAGAGGGGGGATGGGTAAGGGGGAGATGGGAGATTTGTTGTGATAGGGTATGAAATATTTGAAATATTTGGAAAATGAGAAAGTTTCATCGGCTTTCTCTGTTAAAAATGTGAGGGAAAACAAGGAATGAGTTAGAAAAAGTAAAGATTCATGGAGAAAAGAGGATTGGTGTGAGTAAGTGGGAGAGTGCCATTAAGGTCAGAGATAACAATAAATGTTATCTATGAGTTGGCATGAGGTTTTGTTTAGTAAGGATGGGTTTGCTTATTAAGGGTGATATCCTAAAGAAGCCATTTCGTTGATTGATGATGGTGGAGGCGGTGATGAAATCTTCGCCGAGATTTTTGTGGATGTATTTTTTGATTTCGGCTTGTTCAAATTTGAAGGTATGACCATGTTCTAGTGCATGGGAGAAAAGTGCACTGAGAGGGTTGTTGTTGTTTATTACCCTTTTGTGTTCATTCAAACTTTTCTTTAATTCACGTTGTGTTTCTCCCACGTTAAATTGATGACAGTCATTGCATGGGGCAGTGTATAAGCCGGCATTGCATGTGTTTTTTTTTAAATGTCTTGATGTGTTTAATGTTTGTTTTATGGATAGAGATGTGGTTTGTACTGTTGGATAACCTAGTTTTTTAAGCGTGTGTCCTATGGATAAGTTATTGGAATGCGTGGGTAAGAGAAGGGGTTTGTCTATGAGAGAGCTGTTAGGAGTCTGACTTTTTTGTGTGGTGTTTCTGGAGAATATTTTGAAGGCTTTTATCTTGGCTTATAATATAAAATGTGTGGGGTAGTGCAGTGTTTTAGGGAATAAACATGTACTTTATTTTTTCATCTATGTGTTGGGGATACATATTCTAAGGCTGCGTAGGAAGAAGCCTATAATTATACTTGTTTTGATCTTGCTATGGTGGTGGGAGTAGAAATGTATGTAGTCATTTTTGTGAGTGTTTTTGCGGTGTACCTTAAATTCTAGTTTGTTGTTGGACTTAATTATGAGGGTATCTAGAAAGGGTATAGAGCCGTGTATTTCAGTCTCATGGGTGAATTTTATGGAGGGTTCTACTGTGTTGAGTCTATTTTTAAGATTATTCATGTGTATGTCTGTGGGGAGGAAAATTAAAATATCATCTATGTATCTAAAGTATTCGATGTTAGGGGGAAGTCTATATTTGAAAGGGACAGATTCTAAGAATTCTAAAAGGAGGCAGGCTAATACACCGCTAAGGGGGTTGCCCAGTGGAAGTCCACATTTTTGTTTGTAGAATACTTCGTTAAATTGGAAATACGTTACGTCAGTGATGAGTCCAATTATTTCTATAAAAATCTGGAGCGAAACGTTTGGGTGTTAGTAAATCGAAATAAATTGTCAGGCTAATTGTGAAATTTAAAATATCATCATGATTCTTATAGTCAAATGTTTTCTATATACTACTATAAGTGCTTAAATTCATTGCATTTTAGTATATACTAGCGGAACCCGTCGCGCGGCGTTACACGGGAGAAAGTACTACCTATTGCACAACGTCGAATAAAAAAGAAACGGCGTATTGTTTATTCCCCTCCCCTCTACCGTGTTTGCGAATGCTATGAATTAAAAAAAGAAAGAAAAAAGTGGTATAGTAGAATGGGATCGAACGCTGAAAGTGGCGATCATGAAACCTGCCTTCCTAACCACAGCGCTACTGTTCAGAGTTGAAAGTAGAAGTAAAAATACGTCAATTAAGCTAAGTTTTATAATGTGTCATGCGTGTTATGTTAAGATTCAGCAATGACACGGTTTGTCATTTGTAGATGATGAAAATGACTGGATCTGGGAAGTTTTCTATAATATGCGTGTTAAAGGTGTATGATTTTGAAAATGTAAATGTATCGGGGTCTACCAGTATATTGGTGCCTATTGAATTAAATAATAAGTCGATTCGATCCAGAAATTGTAGCCGCCATGTTGAATCAATAAATGTTGCAGGAACTGTGTTCGTTAATTTCATTCGCTTAATTCCAGAATGAATATAAATGTAAAATTTATAGGTAGAATTAGAAATAACGTAATCTGATATTCGCGGAAAATCATTGGAGTGACGGTAGGGGGCATTAAGTATTTGCATATTGCTTCATATAATGTAATAAATTAATACCAGGATAATAATAAACAAGAACTGGGTGTTTTGTGAAAATTAAACTGTGCTTATTAGTTCCCGGTGTCGATGATTAGAGTGACAGTACTGAATTGTTAGGGAGAAAAGTGTTTGCTACCACCCATGTGGAGTTGTTTTTTCGGAAAGACGTTGATGGCGGGCCAAATGTAATATTTAGTGGTATGTCGAAAAAACTAATAAAAAATTTACTAAAACACGCTCGAGTGAATAGGTGTATTATAGTGGATAGTTTAGTAGCCTGTGATGCATGTGGTTATTTTCCTATACTCCGTGAAGGTACAGGGGAAAACACGTATCTACTTTATATATTAGATTATTAAAATGCTCAAATCAGAAATAAACAATTAAATTTTACTGGAACTGGTGTAAAAATGAAATTATGTGAAGGATATGAAGCGCTTAAAGACAATGGATTTAATCTGTTCACAAAAAAACATTTACTTATAAAATCAGTAATAGAATATTTGATAAAACAGTTAGTATCTGATAGAATGGAAGCAAACGTGGTATGTGGAGTTCAATTGTCATAAGTATGTATATATATATATATATATATATATATATATATATATATATATATATATATATATAGTATTACTAATGCTCTGTATTTCGCTCTCAACTTCTATATATTTACATGTGTGTATATAAAATTCTAAAAATTCCGACACGCAATCGAATCCAGAAATTGCACACTTGTTACACATGACTGACAGATCCATATATATTTCTAATTGATATTTATAACAAAAATATATCCATTTTATAAACACTTTACTACAGTTACCTAGCGTTACATTCGTCAAAAGTGTTTTAATAATCTTTTAATGTTATACATTTTAGGAAAGCTTTATAAATAAAGTTAATATCACGACTGTAATACTATATTAAACCCGTAGCCGTATTCGAGCGGTCCGGTTATGAGCAAACAAACCTACAGACAAACACAGACACTTTCCATTTTGCATATATATAGCCGATGACACCATATGTTATTCTTATGTTATTATATTCTTTTTTTAACTAGAGCAGTTGAAATAAATACTCACCATCAATTTACAAAGAACTGTAGGTATAGGGGCATTTATTCAATGCAGAACGCTTAAGGAACCCTTATGTCTGCCTGCTAAAACTCTATATCTTTTCTATGAACTTATTTTTTTGATTTGTAATTGATTTATAAGAAAGGGTATTAAGACATATTTGTTTAAACCATTGTTTCGTAATAATATTTTTTTTTGTAAAAAACCATAACAATGGTGGTGTAAAATAAATAACATTTATTTTAATCTTAGCTTTCCTATTCAAACCTTGCTTGCAGACATAGCGTGATTTTCTGACCAAAAAGTCTATTTCAATCGGACGATGAAAAAAAAGAACAAAAGAAAAACACTCTTTGAAAAGGATAAGTATATTCTCGAAAGCTAAGATTAAAATGAATTTTATTTTTTTTACACCACCATTGTTATGTTTTTTTTTTTAAATATAATACTATTACGAAACAATGGTTTAACAAATGGCTATATACCCTTTCTTATTCAAACCGGCGTCACCTCGCTTGCAGACCTAATGTGATTTTCTGACCAAAAAGTCCATTTCAATCGGACAATGAAAAAAAGAAGAAAAGAAAAACACTATTAGAAAAGGAGAACTATATTATATATATATATATATAAAGTGTAAATATCTAAATACATATTTATTTTATTTAAGGGTATTTCGAGGGTATACTACTCCTAGAACAAAATTTATATAAATTTATTCTATTTATATTTTTTTTCTTCATATTTTATTTTCCTTTGTTATTATTATTTATTTGTATATTTATTTATTCTTTTATCATTATAATTTCTCTTTTTTCTTTTTTTCTATATTTTCTTTATTTATTCATTTTTTCTTATTTTAATTTTTTCTTATTACTATTTTAAATTTTATTAATTTATTTTTTAGAATTTTTTGGATATCAAACTTTAGTTTAGGGATTATAAATGTATCTACATATACATACACCCACACATGAGAATACACCCATATATACATACATGTATATATGTATACACATACAAAAGACCTACATATATATAAATAAAGTGTATATTATTCCATTATTGTTTATATTTATGGCCATAATTATGATGTTTCATTTATACATATGTAGCATGTAAAAATTAAACACACGATGAGAGGCATTGAGGAGTGGGTGGATGACGCTGGCAAATAAAAGGAAGAAGGAGACAAAGGCAAGGCAGTTGAGGGTGAGAGTGTGAGAATGTAAGAATCAGAGGATGAAAGGGGAAGACAACTCAAATCTGTTATTCAAAGTTAGACGAAATTTAGAGATCAGAATAGCTTCCGAAATTCGAAGCTGACCTATATTGCGGACAGAGTTGAGAATGCGGACACTAATAGAGCGATGTGTGATGTCACATGATATTAAGTGTTTGTGGAAGGAAGAAATGTGAGTGTTCATATGCTCTTTAATGCGTTGGTGTAAAGGCCTGATGGTACTACCGATGTAGAACTTTTGACACTTAGCGCATTGTAGGTTGTACACTGTATAGGTGGGGAGGCAGAGGCCAGAGTTGGGGATGGGGCAATTTGCTAGAGAGCAGGGGTCCTGGGTGTATTGGCTTTTTTAGGATAAATGTTTTCGGAGAGAAGTACCTATGTGGGAGAGCTGTATGTTAAGGTTCTCACTACGTATGGCATTGCGGATAGCGGAAGTGATACGGTCGCTAAAGAAGGGGAGCTTTAGGAAGCAAGTGTCGGTGAGTGTGTGGTGTCTACGTCTGTTGGTGTTGTTGAGGCTGGATATGGTAGTGAGGGGGAAACCGTTGGTTAATAGGGTCTGGTGGAAGGCTTCGGTGTGTGCTGTTTTATCGGAAGTAGACGAGCATTTGCCATGTATGCGGGTTATTTCGGTGTGTGCGTAACTAATTTTGGATTTGAGGGGTAGTGCGGATTTGTAGTGGATGAAGAGGTTCCTGTAGGCGGGTTTTCTATAGAAAGTGGTGTGGAGAGATCCGTCGTCATTAATGCTAAGTTTAAGTCTAGAAGTGAGAGATAGCTTGAGGTTTTGGGATGATCCATGGTGAATTTAATGTGGGGGTCAGTATTATTAAATGTATTAAAGATAGAGGTAGCTTCCTCTCGGGATGAAGTGAGGATCAACACGTCGTCAACGTATTTCGACAAGAGAATATATGGGAATGACAGGTGCACAGTTCTTGTTGTTCCAGTCTGTTCATGTAGGAAATGGCGAGGAGACCGGAGAGAGTGGAACCCATGGGTAGGCCAGAATATATTAGTATTTCATGTACCCACATACAATTTCATAAAGAGATATATTTTTTATGTATCAATTTTCAGTATTTACTTCAACAGTGCTCGATACGTAGGTAGAGCTAGGTAGTAAGCTATGGAATATACATTTATGCCTATTAAGCTACACGTGTTTCATCCCCGGGGGGAATCTTCAGGCTAAAATGCATGTAGTTATTTTTGTCGGGTGTTTTTATATAAACGGCTGGCTTGTTAACCAATCAGATTCTTTGTTGTTCTCTCAGTCAATTAGATCATAATCAAGGCAGGGTAAACATCAACCGGGCCTATATAAAGTCAAAATGTCAAATATATATGATTATTTTTATTTACATAGCCATGTACAAAATCTGTGAGACTGGCATGTCGATGTTATCTATCAACAGCTGTTATAAACTGAAGTCTCATCAGTCAGAGTTCAAATCTGATCTTTACATTATATCATATTTGGAAAGATGTTTACGCTGCTTATTAGATCTCAGTTTATAAAAGCTGTTAATCGATAATATCATCATGCCGGTGTCGCACATTTTGTACATGTCTGTGTAAATAAAAATAACTATATATATATACATATATATATATATATATATATATATATATATATATATATATACATGCATATATTCCGACTAATCATTATAGATGCTATATGATATGAAATGGAAATTGTATGCGCTTTTTATGATACTGATATCTTTCTATAGAAATGATTATACTTTATTTTGTCTCCGTTAGACTTTCAAATAAGAAAATAATGAATTTTCTTATTTGAAAGTGTTACTGTACATCTCTTGAGAATGTCTTATTTTAATGATTAATTATTAAAGTATATACTTATTTTATTGTAAGCTTTTCAATTCTCCATAGTCTATTTAGTTCAAAGTTCTGTTGTATTCATTTTATTCTTTAATGTTTTCATTATTATTTTCACACGAACGAAAAGCGAACCGTTTTGATTTTCCTCTATAGAATACTAATTCTATTTTATTTGTATTTTGTATGTATTATCTTTAAAAGTGACAGCTTTGTCTATAAAAATGAATTTACTATCAACTCATACAAACGACTTTGCTAACAAAACACAAAAGAATAAACAACGATTTAAACGTGATAAAGAGTTTAATCTTGTAAAAGGATTGGCTATATCGGATTTTATCTTGGAATATATAAAAAGTGTTTTCCACTGAGAATTACTTACTTCAAGTAGCAATGATTATGCAAATGCTGGTGCAAATATTGTATTGTACTCGAAACAACGAGGTTGTGTTTTATATTAGTACAATCAAATATTTGCATCAACAAAATATAACAAAATTATAAAACTTATTAACTATTTAAGACATATAACTTAATTAACATTTATAATTCTTCGCACATTTTTAGGATGAACTAGCTTTGAACGAAAATTCAAAATGGCGTTTTTCCTCTCTTTTTATTTGTTTTTTTTTGTTTTCACCCAAAAATAAACTACCGTATAGTGTAGGTTTTTTCAAGACACTTTAATGCAAGAACGTTTTAGTCTTTGTGATTTTTTTCTGATGATT
>OY744515.1:269145611-269183111 GCA_963556195.1 Sepiola atlantica | reverse complement strand
TAGCGCTTGATATACCCAAGGCCTTTGACAAGGTTTGGCATAAAGGGCTTCTCCTGAAAAAAAGCTCATACGGTATTACTGGGCAATTACTTAATATAATTAGATCCTTCCTAAACAAAAGTAAAATCCAGGTTGTCCTCAATGGCCGTTCATCTAAGCGACATGCCATAAATGCAGGTGTACGCCAGGGATCTATCCTTGGACCTTTGTTGTTCCTGATCTATATAAACGATCTCTCTGATGACATAGAGTCGGATATTGGTTTGTTTGCTGATGACATCACGCTTTACTCTCGCCATGTTAGTAAAACAGACGCGATCATATCCGAGGCAATATCTGAATCTTTAGAAAATAACCTCCAGGCTGTAGTGGATTGGGGTCATAAATGTTTGGTAACTTTTAATGCCGCAAAGACAAAGCTACTTTTCTTTAAACAACTACAAGAAGTCTCTCCAACCACCGATTGCCATGGCAAATCACACCCTACCTGAGAGTTCATCATTTAAACTCCTCGGCCTAACATTCACAGGCAACATGAATTGGAACACATACATTGAAGACATTGCCAAGGCTGCCGCAAAGAAGGTTGGCTCCCTCTACCGTGCTAGTAAACTCCTCACACCTGACATTATCCTGTATTTATACAGAGCCACCATCCGCCCATGCATGGAGTATTGTTGCCACATCTGGGCTGGTGCATCATCTACCAGTATCTCCCTCCTTGACAAGGAAAAAGAAAGAGTCGCCAACCTTATAGGTCCCTCACGTTCAACCAAGCTCCAGTCCCCGTCCAATCACCGCAATGTAGCATCCTTATGTTTGTTGGATTATGCTCCGATGAATTGGCTACTCTGGTTCCCCCTCGACGTAAATTCACTAGACTAACTCGACAATCAACTAAATCTCATTCATTCACTGTAGAGATCCCCAGATGCTGGAGAGCCTTCTACTCAAATAGCTTCTTTCCTCGTGCTGCTGGCCTATGGAACTCCCTCCCGGCCCCCTGTTTTCCCGACAGTACTGACATGCAGACATTTAAAACTAATGTAAACAGACATCTCGCTGCGCAGATCCCAATTTAGGCTGACCCCACCATCCTTCTCCCCTTTTCTTTTTTCTCAGTAGCCCCTTACATCTACAGTGGCGGCCTCCCTTGTTTGGGGTAAACCATGTTAAAAAAAAAACTAATTGCCTGTCCATCTCAATATATTACATTACAACAACTACTACTTGTATAATACTACTACAACTACTACTCGTGCTGGTACTACTACTACTACTCATGATAATAATAATAATGATAATAATAATAATGATAATAATACTATTAAGTATTCTCTGTGACCATAAAAGGGAGAAAAATTAGTCATCCACGCAAAACACAAACATAAGAGTAGGTAATAAGAAGGAAACAACCTGCGAATGAGTAAACGTTTCCCATTCAGCTAATCACAGTTAGATGTTGCTCATATGTTAATACTTGTAAATCTATGCTTGCTCCAATCGCATATTTTTGATAGGCTGGGAAGATGATATCATGATGCAGGAACTGCATACACTGACCCCTAAAGGAGAAAGTAATTACTGAGAGGATAACATCATGACGAACGAACACTACGGTCACCGACCCAAAGGTAGGAGTTAATGCCTGGGAGCATGATATAATATGAATGAAAACTAGGCGGCAAAAATATTGTTAGCATCTTTATAAAAAAAAAGAAATATGCTAGCTAAGCAAAAACGATAACTACATTTCATCACTTTCTAGTTAAAAAAAATGTTTTAAAAACTTGAGTTATCCTTAGCTATCATCTTTATACGTATTTTCAGCATATAGGAATCTCTGAGGATGGAGCGTCTTATTTCTTGTAAAACGCACACAGTTCGCTACTGTCAAAGGTCTCCATAGGGATGTGCGGCTCAGGTTGGGTGTGACCGATATTGGCGTAAATAACCACGTGTTTCAGAACGTTGCGGTTCCTACCAAGCGGTTCATAGCCATCTTTATGACGACCAATTAGGCTAAGGAATATTTCCAATAAAGCCGTGATCTCCGACGCGGATGAGCGTAAGGATGTTTTTAGGCGTGGCTTGGATAGGTACATTCGAAAAGTCAAGCAGCCGGATGGACATATATTGAAGTCGACTCAGGAGATCTGCGAGGAGTTTGGAGAACATTCTGAGAGTTCTTCACCAAACTACCCAACCACCCAGTCCAGGAGTTTGGCAACGAATTTGATGACTTTTTCCGCCTCAATGTGGATAGCACAACAGGTTACGAAGGCAGGTTGATAGAACAATGGGTGTGGGCTGCGTTAAAGACGGTCGGTTGAACCAAATCATTCGGAACTGTATGTACTACCCTACGAATTGTATTTAAGACTGTCGCACATGTGTGTACCGATTCTGACGGATATGTTCAACCATTGGTTTTACAAGAGTTCTAATTCTGCTAAACAGTTAAAGATTTGGGCCAATATCTTATCGGTTGCACGGTGATATCGAAGATAAAAAAGACCGTGAAAAAAGAACGATTCAGAACAACTTGTATCTGATTCGTACGATACTAGAGGAGAATGAATACGAAAAGTGTGTCTCGCTGATCAACTGTGTCAGTTTATGGCTGTTTACTATCACTTCTAAGCATTGGTTGTAGAGAGCGCCAATTTTAAACCAGACTTCTGCAAATGGATTTCCGTTCTTTTTTGCTCGCCGTAGTGCAAGTTAACATACACTGTTTGTAATTTTTCGCTATCCCCTGGTCGGTTAGTCAGGGCTGTCCGCTGTCTTCCACGTTCTAATTCCCTGCGTTGAAGCTGCTATTTCGCAAGCAAAGGGGCAGAAAGTCAAGTTCAGTCTTACGCAGTCTCTCTTTGATCTGTGAGGCGCAAGCTACGGTTTCCATGTTCGCTGATGAGATTACAGGCTTGGTTCTGTTCTTCCAAAATATCGAGATGGTGAAAGACACTCTTACACGTTATGAAACGATCACAGGGGGCAAACATCAATTGCAGCAAGCCAATCGGATTACCATCGGGTGCTTAGAGCAGTGGCACAGCTCTTTAAGCTCCTTTCTGCTGATAGATGTCCGATTCGAACCTTCGGAGGGTGGTTCGTACCAGACCTCCAGCTCGGAAGGAATTAGTCGAAGATAGACTCCTGAAAGGGATGAGCTTAACCATGCGCCACTGACGTCTTCCCACTCATCTTTTACCGCCATGCCGCACTAGTCTTGCCTGCTACTGTCTTAAAGTCGCCCTATCGCATTCTATCTTCGCTTTTCTGACAGAAAAGGGCACTTAGTATGCACACATGTCTACATCCCCGATTACGGGAGCCTTGAAGACTGCTATTCAAAAGTCAAACCGTGACAAATGAATCTGCGTGGACCACGCTGTCGATCGCACTTCACCAGACCCTAGTCTTGATCATTCGGTCAAGGACCGTCATAAGTCAAGGAGCAAATGACAGTTATTCAGAGAGTGCTGAGCTGCGCTCCAAAAGCTTCATAGGATCAGTGACCGTTTGTCTCACGGTTAGAGTGCTTGCGGAGAATATCTGCTGCGAATAAAGTTAGGCGCGAGGTACGAGTGATCTCAACAACTCTGAGTTCACCATTATCTGGCGATTGTCTCGGAACGCGTTACCCTCTCAGTGCCATAAAACCCATTTCTGGAATGGAGGACAATGTTAAGTGTCTCCATTGCGACACGCTTGTAAGAAACGTCTGACCACGTTTTATTCCAATGCCACGATTCCAAGCAAAACGTACCCTACGTAATTAACAACATCGGGTCGACGTAAGGCAGAGACAGACAAAAGGTGTCTCTCGCGATTCTGCCCGATTCTGGTGGGGAAGTTATGGTTGAATATTTTGATGCTCATGATCTCAGGCCGTTCCTCAAAGCAGAATGTCAGGATTAATTTGATAGAACAAAACTCATTCTCTAACACTTCCCTCGTTTTCGTTTTCTTTGTCCATAAAATGACATGCTTGTTTTCGGTTCTGAACTACCCTGAAAACAGTGAATTGTCTATTATTCAGAAAGGTTTCTCATTCCCCGATTTATACCAATCAAATCTTTGTACATAAGAAAAAATAAAATTTCCAAAAAATGTGGGGTTATCTTAAGTAGAACGACCCCTGGTGTAAATGTGATATTATGGTGACTGAGATGATTCTTATCAAGAGTAAAATATATATTATTATCCCTAAGGAAGACCAACGACCGCTATTTACTCCAACTTTTGATTGACTTGTTCGTACCTTATTAGTGTTAAGTGTAACCTTTTATGCTTTTTGCAAATAAATAATTTGAAGTATAATATCTTTTCTCACTTTGATCTTAACAGGTTACTGTTAGGCAATCACTTTGTGATTACGTAAGAAGGACTAGCTATTTTGATTTCTCCTGCCAGGTTAAAGCTTAACAATTTTCCTCTTGCGGAAATTCTCTGTGACCTTCTGGCCTTATTTTAGACGTATATCGTTCGATTTAATCTTGAATAACTTGCCTATATTGTAAACTGGCAAGGTTACCCGGCGCTGTCCGACCCCCCCCCCGTGCGGAAAAGTGTAATAATCTCTTTATCCACCGTGCAAAAGGTGTGTCTTCCTAAGTACACTCCTAATCTCCTCAGCCTAACCTGACGGTCGATGCCGCTGAATGGCAAAAGGTTGTCTTCGCCAGTCGCCTCCACTCTCCCTTGCTCAATCTTTACCCTCTCCCATTTGCCCCGGGAAAGAGTACTTACTTACCCTGTATTCCTGGGCGTCCTCCTCTGATGTCATGGTTATGAATAAAATACATATCTTGGAGTCACTGGGTATCGAATCATCAACAACGAGATCGTAGTCTATCGTCATTATCCACCGGCCCAAACTAACAAAATATGAAAAATAATTAAAAAAATAGGGCAGTTAAACGATTTTAAATCGGGGATCGGTGCTCATGTGTACAACGTAGATATGTAGGGCCACGATTCAATTTGGATCCCCTCCTGAAAAGTTCCGTGTCGGTATGGTACGAAGAAATCGATGTTTTTTTTAATGTTTCGATATTATGGAGACAGAAGCTGGATGATTCAGAAAATGTAAAATTTACGGGAGCCTTAGCTGGACATACAAACATATATACATACCGAGATGAGAGAACAATTGGCAGATAATATATACGCCGTGTTAGAAGAATTTGCAAAACACAGCTTACAAACAAAACAAAGTAACTGACATTATCCTATTAGCTATACAAGTGGACACAGACAGCTTTGGAAGTATTGATTGACCACAAAACGGCATTAATAGAGTTGGCAGTAAAACGAGAAAATATTGACAATGTACAGAGTACTGTACAGGAATTAGTGTCTACCAAGGCTGTATTTACCAAGAAGAGCAGGGGGAATTAGTCTCTCCGAAATTGGCCATCACTATCGACCCACAATTGTGAGCACCGGCCAATATCTGATGAGCGTCAGAACCCAAACCTTATGATGAATCACCAACAAATATCAATTAGCATCCGACCACACACACGACGCTATCAGTGGTAAAACAATGATCTTAGCAACCATGCTTAAAATTGACTGCATGGCAAACATCAAAACACCAGAGCAAGAACAACGTCTATCACAAAACTAGTCAAACATTTTAGACAGGGCTGTCTTACAAATAAGGCAGAAACAGAAAACAATCCCGCGAGAAAAATAGCTCGCAAAAGTAATTCCTAGATGCATTATCACAGGAATATATAGATAAAAAGGGCTTCGTAGATTAGCTGGAAAGAAGATCTCTTCACTATGGTCAGGAGAGAATATTATGGCTGCACAAGATCAAAACTTGATAGCCAATGCGTTTAGAAAGATAAGTGGTCTCAGAAACAATAACAAATGAAGGTTCTTCCACAGAGAAGTAGAGAGTTTGAGCCACCTAACATCCAGTTGTAAGGTTTTCCTGGGGGATGGCTATTATACAATGCGACGCCACGGAATGCATTAATATATTCACTGGCATATTTGTCAAAAGTTAAATATCAACTGTAGCAGCAAGTTCTTGGAGCATATACCAGAAAGAACAGTTGGGAATGGTAAATACACCATCCACTATGACTATACAATCCCTACAGCTACTTATCTAGAAAACGGAGCTGTTAAACCTGGCATCATGATATGGGACAAAGGGGAGAATGTAGCAATCCTAGTTGAATACAGTACCCCTAACGATGCAGGATTAAACAGAGCTGAAAGAGAAAATATTACGAAATGCAAAGGTCTTATATACGACATAAAAAGAAACTGGAATCTTAGGAAAATCTCCATCATACAAGTAATTATATGAGCAACAGGACTAATAAAAAAGGATCAAAATCTATCTGATTACACAGGATGAAACTTGGGCCTATCACTATGATCTAGAGACCAATACTCATTTAATGCAGTGGAAGCACTTTAACTCACTTCTTCCAAAAAAGGCTAAGGTGCAGCCCTCCGCTGCCAAGGTCATGTTCACACTCTTCTGGGACCAGGAGGAAGTAGTGATGAGAGATTTCCTGACAAAGGGTACAACAGTTACAGGCTTACGCTTCACTTTTGTTGAAATTATGCAGGACAACGGTCTACACCTTGCATGTCGTCAGAGATCAGAAGCACGGGCATGTGGCTATGAAATCCTTTCCATACCCCCCTTACTCTCCTGACTTTGTCCCCTCTGACTTTCATCTCATTCCAGCCATGAAGTTGCTTTTTTATAGAAAAGCGTTTCCCAGATGATGCAACCGTGATTTCTCAAGTTACGACGTGGTTGGAGGACCAACCTGGGGTGTTCTACAAAAACGGTGTCCAGAGCTGCATCAAATGATAGTAGGAATGCATTATTCAAGTGGTTCCTATGAAAGGAAAGCCCAATAACTGTGCCAAGTTTCATTAATCTACTGCTATGGGAAATGGGTCATGGGCATTACTTATTGAACGTCCCTGGTATATATATAATAATGAGCACACTAATTGGACAAGATAACTTACTTCTCTACTTCATCCGTTTAATTATACTTGTCCCGTTGTTTCTCTCAATGTCGTTATGTGTATTCATTCTTAAAGCTATATGCATCAATTGTATATGGTTTGCGGTGTTAATCATACACAATACATTGTACAGTACAGTCACTAACCACCGTTATGGGTGATAACACAACATTGCGAAACAATGTAGATATATGTAAAAATTACTTACCTCAAACTGATCAGTAATTATTGAATATTTAGGGTAAAGTAAGAGTTAAAGTCGTCATATATTTGGATCTGTAAAAAAAAATAGCAGTTACGATCAAAAACAAAACAAATAATAAGTCCGACATGAATTAATCTCAAATCTTAAAATCAGTTCGTCATCTTTGGCGCGTATCGACTCACCGAAGCTCAAAAGCAACGTGCCCTACGTTTGCGTATGTGTTAATTGGCCTGTTTTGTATATGGTCACTTAGACCAGATAATACATGCAGCAGCCGGTATTCCCAAATCGTCACCTATCTGAATACGTATCAGCGTTAACATCCGTAATTTTACTGGATAAGGAGTATGAAGAACATCAATTGATTATTTGAAATAGATGTTATGTCTATTAGCAAAATATACTATCTCGTTATATCTCCCCCTTCTTGCTCTCTATCTCTTTAGTAATTATAAGTATGCTATCTATTTGTTTTATTTTATATTATTATACGTTTAATTTATTTCATTCTATAAGCTGCGATACTAATCCCTCAGTTGTGAAGCTAATATTACTTTATATATTACAAACTTGCATTGAAATAGAGTTACATTGAAATATGCTTCCACTCCAGTTCAATATATATATATATATATATATATATATATATATATATATATATATATATATATATATATATATATATATTGATATGATCCCCGTTGTGACCAATACTTTTTTAGGAGTTACTCTGATTATATCCTTACATAAGCCGATGGCACGGTTGGTCACTCTGGAAAATAAATCTTCAACTATATCAGGAAAATCACTAAGAGAAATGGAAAAACAAAGAACCAAATGATTCTACAAACAACATTCCGACACACGAACACACGTCCGTCCTGCTACCTCTACGGAAGACACGAACTCCATCGATTATTATTGCCTGAAATCTAGTTAGTACCCCAAGAATGTCGACCAAACGGACGCCTTCGAAAGAGACTCGCTTGACATAATCTCCAAGATCCAATTCAAACGACAAAATAACTCCTTTCAGAGACACCTCTCTTCTGGGCTTACCAACCTCAAATCGAATGACTACCAATTGATAATCGTAGATAAACCAAGAAAATGTCATGAAGTTAAAAATGATAAATATGAACGACTAGAAAAAGATAGAATCACCAACAAATATTAATTAGCATCCGACCACACACACGACGCTATCAATGATAACACAATAATATTACCAACCATACTTAAAATTGACTGCAGAGTCAACAAATTGACCCCTAATTAGGCCTTTCTTACCTTAAAAAGAGTACAAACCTAATTTAAGAAATAGACCAACATGCAACCTAATAAAACCAGCAAAAAGAGAAATATAATTTTTTAGTTAACACGGAGTTAGAAATGTAAATGCATATATTAAAAACACACACAGACCTTCAACTTAGGACTAATACCCTGGCAACCATCGATTGGTTCAAAACATTTTTTTTAAATGCAAATTCATCCGATTTTGTATCGCAAGCTTCTATAGAGAAGTTCTTTACAAGGCCCTATCTTTCCCGAAAACATTCGTAAGAAGAAGCGACCTAGAAATAGACACCATCGTTCATGCGAGAACCCTCCCTTTTTCTTCAACAATCAAACATAGTTGAAAAAATCCGACCCTGAGGACCCCTGTCATGTACCCATGATAGCCTACGACAGTACAGATAGAGGTGAACTTATTTGGCTCTTCATCTTACACAAGTAGATTCCTCGACCAAGAGTTAGGCCTCGACCGAGACGATTACCTATGCCTATCTCGCAACAATAACGGACAATAACTCGACAGATTCAGAAAACAATGAACTGCATTACTTAATGAACTCGGTTTTAATATAACCATTGACACCAACCTAACCAGTGTAGATTTCTGAGACGTAACTATAGACCTAGCTAACAATTTCACTAGACCATACCACAGATCAATCGAACACCAATCATGCTACCCTCTCTTGTATTTAAAAACCTTGTACCCAACATTAACCAGATAATATTCTTCCTTTCATCCAGCCCGAGATTTTAAAGCAGACCCCCATAGTTTAACAAAAACCTCATCGAAAGCAATTTTATCGAAAAAATATATTACATATTAACTCAATCTATGAAACTACACGCACTCAATAGACAAAGAAACATTATCTTTTTTACTCCATTACTTGTTTATTCGGTCAGTGTTGGTAAGCGGTTTCGCAAATTAATAGACACTCACTATCAAATAAGCACTATAAACTCTTTAACAGAAACACAATCAAAACTAGGTATTCTTGCTTTCCATTCGAAGGATCTATTACAGTCTCAAAACCAGAACCATCAATCCATCCCCCAAATGTCCACTGATAATACAAAAGAGGGGAGGTACCCTCTTAGGAGAGGGATGCACACTCAGTTGCAATGTATACGAAGTCAAAGTCTTATCCGCTGTGGATACTAAGAGGGAGGAAATCTATATCGGTATATATAAGGGAATCTTAAAACAAAGACTCTTAGTCCCCAACAACACCTTTAGATAACCCATAAAAAGTACATCCCTACCCTAGCAACTACATGGGAACTCAAGAGGTCCACTATGACCTGGAAATAGAATAGAGGATCACAGACAAAGCAGAATTGTTCAGCCCTACCTCCAAGACTTTCCTTCATGTACAACTAAAACATTCAAAATTCTAAAAGCAATTAACATCCTTCCCTAAATTGCATGAACACAAAAGCAAAGTCTCCAAAAAATGTCCCTACAAAAAATATTTTGCTAGCCTAATTGACTGACAACAATAATAATACATAACTCACCAATCACCACCTACAAAACAGTGAACTCCAGATAATCTAATAAAGTAAAAATAACAAATAAAAATATAAAATAGCAAACCTCTATAAGACGTTTCCAAAATTATACTCATATTTTTTGTAAAACATAACCTCACGTATATATATTTGACATATTACAACCACAACTACATCATCCCTACAATTCCCAATATAACCCAACCCAGCCCCCCACAGATAAAACATTAATCAGTAGATACCCTATCTCTTTCAACTTTTCTAACTACATTATTTCTTCTAATTAAAACCTAGAAATATGACTATCGATCCCACATAATTCAAGGAAAAATAGATATTTAAAATCTACCCCCTGCCGAATACATCCCATATAATAGGTTCATGGACCTTATTAGATAAAGAAAATATATTAACTAAATACATAAACACAACTCAAATAAATAGCATAATGATAGGTTACACATTAGAGACGCTTAGATGAGCCCTTTCACTGACTAAATATATCCTTTATCAATGTTAAGTCATTACATAACAATTTATCCACTAAACCCTCTTCTATATATATATATATATATATATATATATATATATATATATATATATATATATATATATATATATATGTATATCCAATTTTATATGGATAATTAAGAAGTAAATTTCGAAACATACTAAACTATGAATTGTAAACAAACGAAAAATGAAAAGTAATAAATAAATTTAAAAAATTAACAAGTTCCACCCAGATCCTAAATAATTAAATAATGTCACTCAGTTATCCCTAAATATAAACACCCTTTTTAACACAGAGCGAATGACGTGTTCGTGCATACTCACAGAGTACCAAAGCTTTGTCTATTTTTTCATTCTTTTCATGTTGACGTTTTCTCGTGTTACTCATGACTTCAACGAAGATAACTGGCGTAATCAATAGGCTTTACTTATTGCAATTTCGATACAGTTAATAACTATTGAATTAAGCTGTCAAATGGGTTTTAAAAAGAAGGACGAAGGGCCCCATAAAACTAGCAACAAATATTTTCACAGATAAAGAGAAAGACGGAATAACAAATGTTATGATCCGAATTAGAAACTGACAAATGTTCTTAACTATGTATTTTATTTCATAATTTCATTCATCTTTTTACAGTGATGTAATTGATATTGATGTTCATTATAACATATTCAAGGTAAGGTTCAAAACGCATAAAAACTCATGTATGCTCTGTTTTATTTTGCCCTCATTCTATTAAAAAGGTGACCATGTGATACCGTGCTTATAGTGATTTACAGATTACCTAATCTAAGCAACGTATTTCCAGGCGCACCATTAGATCAATGTAATGGCATGCTGATATTTAAGATGACTAAATTGAATTATGGGAACCACAGTGAAAACCTTATGATATTTTGAACTGATTATTCTCCAAGAATATTCATGATACCAATTCTGAATAGTTTTATGTACTTTATGATTCTATCAAGTAACAACTGATTTCTAAAATGACTTCAGTTTGAACATGTCAAGGTTACAGTTCGCTTTGTCAATCATAATGGAAATTCCTCTTCCTAGATGCTCTCTTCACAGAATGGTTCGTAATAAATCCTTTATATAATATATCGAAATCAAAAGGACTCGACAAATGTTGATATGTTATAATATACATTGATTATATGTAAACGTCTATTGGGACGATTTATTCTTTAAACTTATTCTTTTCGATCGTTTCATTCGAAAACATGTCTTAAAACACTGACACCTTTATGTTCGTTAAGTGATTTAACTGTGTTCCGTTGCGTAATAATTACCATAGTTTATGATCGATTTATTCTATAGCCTTTATTAATATCATAATTTTAAGCCATCTTAAGAGGATTGAATACATTTTTGCCAATACAAACTACACTATGGAATAGATGACTAAAACTATTTCGACTGAGTCATTCTCCAATCCTCCCTATATGTCCCCACTGATTGTGTAGGAAACATTAATTTATGTAACCTTCTCTTGACTCAAGTATGCCTTTGGAAAAGGTATACCTTTTAACATTTTAAGCATTAATTCACGGATAAGCAGAAGTTGCTTCATGTCACTCCCGTTAGTAAGAGCCCAATTCCTTTTTTTAATTGACGTTTAAACAAGAATTATGTCATATAAATTCGGTAAATTAATTCCATTCCTTTTGTGCTTTGTTTATTTTTTAATTTATTGCTCTCTAATTCTTCTTTATATCTCTCTAACTTTGTTTCATTTTGTCTGACATTTTAATTTTAAAGTAGAACATTCCATCATCCCATCATTGTTTTCTATTAATGTCACATTGTTAATCTCTGTAAATACACCTTATTTCAATTGGGCTTCATTGTTAATCTCTGTACATACACCTTATTTCTATTATACTTCATTGTTAATCTCTGTACATACACCTTATTTCAATTTGACTTCATTGTTTATCTCTGTGCATACACATTATTTCTATTTGACTTCATTGTTAATCTCTGTACATACACCTTATTTCTATTTGACTACATTGTTACTCTCTGTACATACACCTTATTTCTATTTGGCTTCATTTTAAATCTCTGTACATACACCTTATTTCTATTTGACTTCATTGTTACTCTTTGTACATACCCCTCATTTCTATTTGACTTCATTGTTAATCTCCTTACATACACCTTATTTCTATTAAACTTCATTGTTACTCTCTGTACATACACCTTATTTCAATTTGACTTCATTGTTAATCTCTGTGCATACACCTTATTTCTATTAAACTTCATTGTTACTCTTTGTACATACACCTCATTTCTATTTGACTTCATTGTTAATCTATGTATATACACCTTATTTCAATTTGACTTCATTGTTAATCTCTGTACATACACCTTATTTCTATTAAACTTCATTGTTACTCTCTGTACATACACCTTATTTCTATTTGACTTCATTGTTAATCTCTGTACATACACCTTATTTCTATTTAACTTCATTGTTACTCTCTGTACATGCACCTTATTTCTATTTGACTTCATTGTTAATCTCTGTATATACACGATTATTTCTATTTAACTTCCTTGTTAATATCTGTTCATACACATTATTTC
The DNA here is from genome assembly GCA_963556195.1 of Sepiola atlantica. NCBI lineage: Eukaryota > Metazoa > Mollusca > Cephalopoda > Sepiida > Sepiolidae > Sepiola > Sepiola atlantica. The sequence goes on along the minus strand of OY744515.1, from coordinate 269,169,966 downwards.
TATTTGACTTCATAGAGTAACATGTCAGATTATGATATAACAATGTTGTGTCATATACGTTTAAAAATATATTTTAATACTTCGCAATTGAATCTAATAACATATTTGACATATTTTTTGTAGTTTTTACACTATACAATTAAAAGAATGTATGCGTGTACACATCTTGTAATTGCCTGTCTAAGAAAAATAACACTACTTGTTATTGTCAAAGATTTTAGGTGGGGGCGGTTCACTACTACATTTCAACTTACTTTTAGATAACATTCTAATGTTATGTCGATTACAATAATAAATTGTTTTAAACCGAAAGTCTTAAGCAATACGTTTAATTATATATGGCTATTGATTTAATATACTCGAATGTTACATGATATTGCATTCTTTCTATGTGTCTCTTATTCCCTCTCTCTCTTTATCTCCCCCTCTTTATGTATATATATATATATATATATATATATATATATATATATGTATATATCCATATATATATGATAACAAATAATAATAATAATATATATATATATATATATATATATATATATATATATATATATATATATATATATATATATATAAGTGTTTTAACTATATCTCTCCTTTTGTATATATGTTTGATATCTATGCATTTATGTGTTTATCTTCAGCAATATTTTCGAATGAACATACAACCTGACATCTTTTTTTAATTCGATATCATTTTATACACCCTTAAATTTTGAGTTTTACTAGCTTGGATACGCTTCCCAGTATAGATACTTGATATTAAAAAATTATTCAAAATTATCAAAAATGAAAATGAAAAATTTGAGTATCCATACCAGTTAAATATAGAAAATAAAAATGAACAAATCCAGTTTCTGTTCGTTTCTATAAATCACCCTTACTGTCTTTCCTTTTCTTGTCAGCTATGGTTAAATAGTATTGCAACTTTTCGTTTTATTTATTTATTTCTTGTAATTGACTATTAAAATATTTTAATTATTTCTTTTCTTTATTACCTTATGACTGTAAATGAACAGCTAGGAAGAAACTGGCGGAAACGAGTGTGATCGATACAGTATGAAGTAAAGGGAAACTCTAACAGATGACAGTGAAAGTGGATTTGACTGTGATATATATATATATATATATATATATATATATATATATATATATATATGAATGTTTATAACTAAAAGATAACTTTTAGAGAATTATACCTTATTTTCTGGAGACTCCCTTTATGCCACACCTTGTCAAAGGCCTTGAATATATCAAGCGCTACTGCCCTAGCTTCACCTGCCTTGTCGAGTGTATGATACATGCGTTCAGAGATGACCGTTAGGATGTCTGCAGTAGATCGTGCTTGTCTAAATCCATACTGGCTGTCAGAAAGAAGTTTAGCATTAACTAAATGCCGTACTATCGCTAGATTGACAAAGGATTCTATCAGTAGATTGATTAATGATTCAAAGAGTTTAGAAAGACCGGTAGTAGACTGATTTGGCGGTAGTTCTGAAGATTCCAGAGTCAATAGACGGTGATGGTATGTGGTCACCATTGGCATCATGCTCGTAACTAATAGCATCTTTACAGCCATAGAAGACTTGTGGGTCATCATGTTTCAGAGTCTACAGACAAATATACAGGCAGGCGCACATCTTTTATTTCTCTTGAGTTTAATCTCCATTGACAATTGGCCGTTTCAATTGTTTATGTATGGCGAGTTGTAATTACGCATTGTCTATGAGAATACCTACGTTGTGGGTATATACGAGAGCACCTTCTAAGTATCTGAATTCTCTAGGTATATTTCCCAAAAGAATATCATTAAGACACCCCAATTATTATTGCATATTTTATCATAATACGTTTTGAATATGTATAAACTTTCTAGAAATGCGTCCAATAAATCAGGAATAGAAACAGAACAGTAATGAGTATAAAGCCATTAAAAGAAAATATATAAAATCACATACAACAGGCAAACGACGTTGCTGATAAAACGTTTAATAAATAAAGAACTGAAATACTAACATCATAAAACAAATAACAATGTGGCGTCGCTTTAATGCGATATGTGTTTAATATAAACATGAATGCAGTCATGCCTAAACAATTAACTCTCGCTTCCATTATTTTCATGTAATCCCACACTCCATACCCGATTTTTCTGACAAAGGGGGACGAATAACTGCTTTCTGTATCACAATCTATCCACTTACAACTTATATTATATTTTAATCTTGAATCAGCATTTCTTTTAGCTCTTTAAATCTTGTCTGAACTGATTGCCATAAAATTAAAAAAAATTAAGAATTCGAACATCGACTTATATTCCAAACAAGAATCCGAGCAGTTATTGCAAATTGAACGTAAAAAAGCTGGTATCACATTGTTTGCCTAGGCTTCCATATGGAACAAAGTAGGTTTTAGACTTTAAACATGTTCGTATTATTAAAGGCAATGAGTTAGTAACCTTTTCATCGGTAAATTTTCAGTTTTTTTTGTTATCTACTACCATCATCAATTAATGCATTATATATATATGTGTGTGTGTATGTGTGTGTGTGTTTGTGTGTCAGGTATATAATCTAGTTTAAAAAACAATAAATCTATCCTACGTATGTTCTACAAGAGTTAATTAAAAGTACTTTATATTAAAATATACATTACACTGTCTATCGCGTATACCCGGGTTTCCGAAATATTGCCATGTCGGATCTGGGGTAGAAACTGATCAACTTTTCAGCAGTTACAGCAAGAGAATACTGAAAGAAAATGTTGGAAAAACAAAAATCAGTCGTTTAATGTACAGTTTTCGTGTGGCCCCATAACAGATAGTACGTGCTCATAAAAAGAAACTGTATATTTTAATTGTTGATTTTAGGGTGGTAACATTTTTTGTTTTAATTTGATTTTATGTGTTTACAAAGAATTATTATAAGTGTTTATTGTTTGTTTAGTCATATTTTCTTAGAAACGATTTTATACGTGTAATCTCTCACGATGTCTAATATCTGTGGGTCGGCTAGAGGGAATGCTGCTAAAAACAGTGTTATCTTACATTTGGTCACTTCGAAAATATCGACTCGGGCCAATAGTTTTTTTTGTGAAATGTTTCAAAAAGTGTCACTCGTGTTCATCTAAGTGTCTACTCAGGAAATGATATATCTTATACAATTGATGAATAAAAATGTGCTCAAATAGCTGTTGCAAACTCTTACTGTGCATGGGGCTGCCCATATTTCTTTGATTCGAGTGTGTTTTAGGATTGGTTTGTAGAAATGTATGAACACACACTGGAAATGTTTATCTACACATTTGTATATTCTCAGTTTGTATTGAGACACTGCTAAGGAAACTATGAGAATTCGTGCATGTTAATATTATCTTAATGTTTTCGATTAAGACGATAACATACAGAGACACACCTACATTTAAAACTATTAACTTATAGGAAGAGATAATTTGATCAATAAAATTAAAATAGAAAATACTTTGCAATTGTCTGACTGAGGATTTCAACATGACTCTTGTAAAAATTAACATATACGTAAAGCAATAGTCAAATTGCGTCATATCGTCCGATAAACGAATTAAGAAAAATATATCTTTTGAATGTTATTCTTGTGACAGTGGTAATTGCCCATCATTCAATTCTTCACTTCGTAAAGTTTCAAACATTACATTCCACATAAACATTTAAACACTTTCGGACCGGGGATATATCACGGGCAGCTGATGGTAAGAATATTGTCGCAATCGTAGCGAACGGGGGAGAATATGAACTCTTTCATTAAAAAAAAGGGTATGGATAATAGCATTTGAATACATTAAAATATATACTGAAAAAAATTATCAATTTGTTTTAATATCAACAGTAAATACAAATATCGATCATTTCAGATCAAAATAAAGTATATTTAATGGAAGCCAAAATATTTAGTGAATTATAAGTTTAGCGAAATCACATGATTCCCAAACGTTATTTTGAACTAATTTTCATAGTATAATACGATAATAGACTTATATTTATGCACTTGTTTCTTTTCTTAGACTTTTATACGAGATGGAATCGGTGACACACGCACGTCTATTATCTCACCTGATGACGGCCCTGGGGACAATCGTTTACGAAGTATTCGCATTTTTAACATTTTCATAGATCCCAACATTCTTGATATATTTATAATAATCGATCTATAATAAAAATACAACAACTATCCTTCCACTACTACAATTGATACTAGTTGCTTCACCCACTAGAATTATAGGGTGTATTCGGCCGGTAATATCGATGATTCACCTTTATTTTAATCTGCCCGATATCCTCTTGCTCGGAATGACTGTCCAATTTCATTCATGCTTTCTGATCTCCATTTTCGTCATCAAATATTCATATTTACTCAATAATATGGTATTGCGTAATTTTTCATTGATAATGGGGTCTCAGTAGCATCTCATTTACACTAATGGCATTATTCCTGATAGTCCAGCTGTGATGAACCAAAACTCTCAATCATAAACTGGGCTACACGTGCTTTAACTCGTTTCAGTGTTAATGGATGTCGTTGTCTCTACACTCGCTTAATTTTGGTGACTCCGCTTGTTCTTGGTGGTGTTCTTAGTTAGATTTCGATCATAAACCATTGGTTATCATAGGTCTTTAAGGGGCTTACAAGTCTAAAATTCATGTTCGCTGACTGTCATATTCTTTGTATTACTTGGTTAAAACTGTCATAAAAAGCTCTGTTTTTTAGCGCACATCTCCATAACGGTTACACCAGTGATACAGTGTAACGTGTAATCGACATATGTTTGTTTACTAATCATGTTTGCACTCGTTTGGTACATGTTTCGGGCCGACATGGTCATCTTGCTTGTTGCTACTGTTATCTTCATATCGATACTATAGTACACTCTCGTCTTAATGTTATTCTTCATGTTGGATTTGGTTTCTATCTTTTGTGATAGACTGCGCTCCATGTGGTAAAAGAAAGGATCAGTTCGAAAATCAAAAGAAAGTTATTGACTAGGATCGAAACCAAATTGTAGTAAGTCGAAGAGTGCAATCCTCAAAATATTGTAAAAATAACGACAATCAAAATGCGAACAAGTATATGAAGCAGTTAAAATGATTTAAATAACAACGCAGCCCCATCATAAAAATATACACTCTACCGAGCGAATCTGAATTATTCTTAGCATACCTTAATATTCTGACGATGATATTTCAATGATGCCATGTTAAACAAACAATGGTACAATATTTTAAATATCATACACTTTCCGTCAGATTGCTCATCTTCTAAACCATGTTCTTAGTAACAACGCACTTGGAGTTTTCATTACATTTGTATTGTTTCTTTTGTTTATTCACAGTTTTTATTTCATCAATCTTTTATAAAACATTGTGAGACGATGTTTCCTGTTTCACAGACTATTTGAAAGCGTCTACATATTATCATCTTCATTCTAAAGAGTATTAAAGAAGAATCCAAAAATGTCATCATCATAACATACGCAATTTCAATATGAAATAACTGATAATTGTTGAAACAAAACTAAATACTTTTCATATAAATACTTCCAATTAATAATCATAGTCCAATTGCTTTTCATATAAATACTTCACCGTACCAACCATAATCAAATTGCTCGAGAGCTTTTACAATTCATTATTTGCATTTTAACTTTGAAATAAATTTCCTTCTAATTATAATGTAGATTGGGAACTGATGTGTAACCCAAATTATATCAGATTTTACACATATGTTACGTCATATTCTTATAAATTTATTTAAAATATGAAATATTAAGAATTAGTGTTTAGCTTCCGGCATGCAGCAATCGATGAACATGAGGTTTAATATTACTATGTTTTGGGTTAATCTGCTTCTCCACAAAGGCGACCTCTTACACGTGTTCGTTTTCTATAGTGGTTTACATGCATTTCATACAGTTTAACATTCATCAGAATCATTCTTCATTCGTTTATAATTGAATTCGAGACTCAGCACCAGTTAACACAAAAAACGGCCTTTATCATTATTCTCTAACACGTAAAGGCGATTCATGTGAGAGAACATTACTCATTATGTTCATTGTATCGGGTAGTATTTTGTAAGGTATGTCTAGGTCCTTATTTTATGAATATACGCTTATATCAAAATCTTTTTCGCGCATTGTAAACATGTGCATACATGAATGACGTTTAATTGAGTAAACGGAATTTTAACAAATTGAAATAGATAACTAGAGAGTGTATTTAATCCGTCGTTTACTGATGTTTAAGTGTTTATAATTCTCAATTGATGAGATGGGGATAGGCATTTGATCGCCGTTAAAATAATTCCAGTATTTTCAAGCACAATCTAGAAGCGTGATACAGAGAAACTACTATGTGGGCGTACGTATATATATACATATATATATATATATATATATATATATATATATATATATATATATATAAATATATATATATATATGTATATATATATACATATATATATATATATAAATATATATATAAATATATATATACATATATATATACATATATATAAATATATATATATATATAAATATATATATATATATATATAAATATATATATATATACATATATATATATATATAAATATATATATATATATATTTATATATATATATATGTATATATATATATATATATATATATATATATATATATATATATATATATATGCTAGCTACCATATCGCAGAATATTTTTTGGGTTTAGTGTTTAGATATACTTATTATTATCATTATTATCATTATTGTTATTATTATTATTATTATTATTATTATCATTATTCTTATTATTATTATTAACCTTATTATTATTATTATTATTATTATAATTAATGTTTTTTGATATGCAAATTAGCATATCACACGGTAGTCTAAAGGGTAATATATTATTAATATTATTATTTTATTATTATTATTATTTATTAATGTATGTATTAGTAAAATTGTAAGCTTAATTATTTCGACACTTGATTATAGGGGAAATGGTAATTTAATCAGTACCATTGGAGAGCCATGAATATTATTACTGTCCTGTTTTTAAATCTCCGAAACAGTTACATGGTAAACAGCTGATGATCCCCTGTGTTAATATTAGACGCTTAAGGTCTCCTGTGTTTGTTTCACTGTTATATACTTTACCCTCCTTTTTATTTTATTTACTTATTTATTTATTCATTTAATTATGAATTCATGAATTTTCCAACGAATGTTAAGTCTGCAATATCTCTGGGAATTAAAACTGCCTTTTACATTTTTCTTTTTTTCTTTTGTTTAAAATGACTAAAATCTTCTTTAGAATATATATAATATATATATATATATATATATATATATATTTATATATATATATATATATATATATATATATATGTATGTGTATATATATATATATATTTTCTGAAGTAAATATTAATTATTGTTACCAACATACATCGATGTTTCATGCTTACGCAATCTTCAGTGAAGGGATGTTAATTCATGTCGGTCGCAGGGCTTGAACGCGTTTTTTACAAATCGCCACTGATTTGTAGTTGGTTATCGTTCCTTCGGCAATTAGGAATTCGCATGACAATTAGCAGGGATTTTAATCTACAAACGCCAAATCAGCGAGCGCTTATAGTCAGCAGTTGAAAGTGATTCTACACCAACAAAAAAGGGGTCAAAGTCTCGCTTTTAAGCCATAGTATTACTGCTCGTTTATAAATTCTGTCAGAGTGCATCAATCCTTGTAAAGGGGATGACATTATATTATTTTTAAGTGCATAATACTTATTTTTACTTATAGAGTGAAACTCATTCCAGAAAGAAATTGGAGTATGAGAGCTAAATGTAATAAACGTAGCAATAATGAAATACAATAAAGTTACACGGAATCACATAATCACCGGTGAGATAATTAATTTCAACCCTATCATCTGGAGGGTAGAAATAAATTGCTGCACCGGAAATTATGCGATTCCATGTTACTTTATTTTACTATATATATATACATATATATATATATATATATATATATATATATATATATATATATATATATATATTGTAAGTTTATCGATTGGTAATTTGTCTTTTTCAAATAATAAAAATATATTGTCTGCTGAGTTCATTTACTTTTTGAAGTTGATTCATCGAACTCATTGATTTTTAAAAAAATGTTTATGTTTATATATATATAATGTATGATTTGTATCTACCGCGTACATTATAAAACGTATTCTTCAAATAAGGCACTACTCAGTTGGTTACACTCACGGTGAATATATACGTGCACATCTATTACTCTCTGCATAGTTGTGTGTGTGCGTTTGATTACGAAATACTTACTCCTTAGTTAGATGTATTTCTCTTTTTTAATGGAAAATAAACAAATACATCAATCACTATGTCAGTTGCCCGATTACTATTGTTACGACACAAGAACATGACACAAATTAGATCTTGTTTGTGATAATGATACGTTTGTACAATTAAACTAATCTTTTGTTCTTTCGCGTCTCTATCCTAATTATAGATGAACACATCACAAACACATTAGTTCAGTTCAAGACGTAATGATCAGGTGAATATCAACTTTTTTTCAAACTTTTTTTGTATTTTGACTGCAACGAAATAAATTGGTTGTGTATGTGGCGTCAAATCATCGAATTGCGCCAGATGTGGCAGATTGTTTCTATTATGAATTTTATTATATTCGGTTAAACGCCTAAAGTGTTACATAGCCTTGTGTGACCAAAGAAAGAAACTACAGTTCTTGTTCTACTAAATAAAGTTTTACTTTTGTGAATAGTAATTTTTAAAGATGGTGTTCTATGGTCTTACTCTAATACTAATAGAATACATATGGTTTAGTTAAACGCGTCATAACATCTAGAAAAGCAAAGGAAAATGCAATATTAACATGTTCATTATATTAAATTGGAAAAATCAAAGTGTTTTTACTATGAAGTTAATTGGTTTACTCCAGGAAACTGATTTTCCCACAAATAGAGTATTAACGAATTCAAAAAACTATACCAGAAATTCTTAAAATAACAGATTTCGCTGTCTAAGCAATTAACTAGTGAAAATCAATGGGGAAGAAAAAAGTAGTAAATACATTCAACTTGCAAGAGCACTAACTTAGGCATGGAGGAATTCACTATAATGTCAATAATTGTAGGAGCACTCGGAATAGTCCCGACACACCTGAAAACAGTAATGAACGTAAACAAAGTATAGAAAAAATAAGCGTAGATTGAGAGCATGTTACGGACGACAATAATGAAAACAGTTGAAATTTTAAAGAAAAATTATCGAACGCAGAAACCAACACACATAACGAACGGACTTAAAACAGCAAGATGTAAGTTGAGAATAAAATAAAAAATATAAAAATAATATTACACGATCCTACGAAAATTTACACTGCTAGAAATATTAGGAATTGATGTCCACCTACCCAAAACCACGCACACTTAATGGGAAGCAAATAAAAAGATTCAACGATGATGAGAAAGAGAAGTATAGAGCGCACCAACCAGACATACTCTTGGATGGAAACTTGGGGACGATTATTGGCAATCAAATTTGTAGACATCGAGAAATCAATGGTAAACAGTTGTTACACTAACGCAAAATGATTTCAGCACTCGTATTCTATGATCTATTTATGATGTATGTCGCTACAATCGGTTATCTGTCGAACACAACAACATTTGATATATATATATATAATGAAATAATTAACGAAGTCTGTATGGACAATTGCAGATAATTAACATAGCATACCCATTAGATAGTCGTTATAATCGGCTATCTTTCGAATAGAACAACATATATATATATATATATATATATATATATATATATATATATATATATATATATATAATGAAATAATAAACGAAATCTGCATGGACAATTAAAGATAATTAAACTAGTATACTCATTACAACTGTCTGTTCTGTTGAACTACATTTAGTAACCTAACAATACACCAAACGTAGGAAATAAATGAAGCTACTATTCCATGTTCTGTTACTAAAATCACTATTTTGTGTTTTGCTTCATAATAATATACTGCTGCTTTAATAAGAAATAACTTGATTGTGTCAGGATCGAACTCGTGTGATACATAAAGAAAATCAATTATATCTGAGCGTTATGTTGAGTCTGTGTTTGATTTTGATAGTGAGGGGCAGAAATAGCGAGTGAAAAGGAGAGCATTGCGTGCGTTGGAATGCGTCAAGCGTTGCTGATCTTCATGTTCAACAAATGAAAGTAACCAATTTGACTTTACAGTTTGTATTAAAAATTGTGTACAGTACGCATCAATAATAATAGTTACATGAAATTTTTGATAGTGACCCCCAAGACGAATGTGCTCTTAACGAGCGATAACGATGAGCGATAGCACACCAAATATTAGAAACGGCTGCATTTCCTGAACGCAATAACCACTGTAATCAATACTTCATGGTTGAAATGATATACAGTAAAGAGTGATTCCTCTCAACCGGACCTATTGCTATTTTAATATCACGAGTGCTGAGAGTCATCAACAGTATCAGACAGGAGCCTATCGGCCATAGAGATTGGCTGGCATTGGTGTGCATGTCTGAGAAGAAGCAAGCCAACTCTAAATCGCTTTATTCGCTATCGTTACGACGTTCAGTTAATCATAGAGAAAATGAAGAATATTCGTCTGCACTACTACGTACATGTACCGCCCGCAAATTACAACGCCGTCACGAGAATGTTATTCAAAAGTAAAGACCCTGGATTAAATGCCAAGAAGACGGTTGAACCAGGTGGTTGTATGGCCTACACATAAATGAAAAGACGGATGAACATTAAACTAACTAAGCTTGTGACCATCAGAGGTGAGGGTAGCATCCATAGTTCCATTGCCTGACAGTTGGAATCCAACATCAAATTATTGAATACCTCCAAATCAGTAATCCTCAAATGGTTGTTGTCTATGTTACGACATGTAATAAATGTAATAAATAATTTAATAGTGTACATGTCATGGATAATTTAATAGTGTAATCAATATCATGGATAATTTAATAGTGTCATGAATCTCATGGATACTCTTATAGTGTAATAAATGTCATGGATAATTTAATAGTGTAATAAATGTCATTAATAATTTGATAGTGTAATAACTGTCATGTATAATTTAATAGTCTCATAAATGTCATGTATAATTTAATAGTGTAATAAATGTCATGGATAATTTAATAGTGTAATAAATGTAATAGAACATTTGATAATGTAATAAATGTCATGGATTATTTAATAGTGTAATAAATGTCATGTATAAGTTAATGATGTAATAAATGTCATGGATAATTTAATAGAGTAATAAATGCCATGTATAATTTAATAATGTAATAAATGTCATTATAATTTAATAGTGTAATAAATGTAATAGAAAATTGTATAATGTAATAAATGCCATGGATTATTTTATAGTGTAATAAATGTCATGTATAATTTAATGATGTAATAAATGTCATGGATAATTTAATAGTGTAATAAATGTAATAGAAAATTTGATAATGTAATAAATGTCATGGATTATTTAATAGTGTAATACATGACATAGATAATTTAATGGTGTAATGAATGTCATGGATAATTTAATAGTGTCATAAATCGTATGTATAATTTAATAGTGTAATAAATGTCATGTATAATATAATGTTTTGGCGTCATTCTGATAGTGGTATCTTTACTTTCAATGATGACTGTAAAGTAGTGCATTGTTTTCTTTTTTTCTGAATTTGTGTCTCATCATTTTTTATAAAAGAATGGTTAGTGATTATGGTAATCTGTTACCGATAGCATCAAAGAGAGTGGGTTAAGATTAGGGTTAGACTTATTTGAAAATTTTGACTTGAGATTTTAGGATCATTAAACCAGATTGCAAACATTTTTTGGGTTAAGGAAAACAATCTTGCTTTCTGTTCAGTATTAACCTGTTATTGTTGTTTAGCAATGTATGACTTGAGAATAAAATATGTACCATTTAACAATTGCAGATTTCTTTATAGTCGAGTTGCTAAAATGTTGACCCTGCAATGTTAATTACTGTAAACTTTTTTTGTGGAAATGTATTTCATATGGTTAGGAGAGTAAAATTAGCTTGGTTGCTATTTGTGTAACATTCAGCATTTTTCAGAATTCAAGATGGCGGCCTCAGCTACTTTGATTTCGACCAATTTTCAACTTTTCATCTCGATGCCATAGAAGGTCGTGTAATACCTCTTTTTATGGGTTTTCCGGGATGGGGAGTCCATTTCTGAAGTTATTTTTGGGAACCGGGGTCGATGTCAAGGTCAAATCAAAGTCCAAAGGTAAAAAAATTTCGCATGGGGGGGGGGGGCAAAATGGCTCCCCCTATCAAATTTTTCTAAATATCTCCTTAACGAAAATGCGTTTCGGCCGAAATTTCTTGACTTTGAACAAAATTTATTTCTACACATTCTCTGAAAGTTTCAAGTCAATTGCTTAAGGGCAAGTTGGTCAAACGATCACTTTGTCAGAGCCACTATGAGCAAATTTTTCCTTTTTTTTTCGGTCGCGTCAAGTATATATAACAAGCAAATAAAGTGTACATCTATTCATCATCCACATCCCCTTCTTCGATGTCCATCTGCTTCCTGACGAAAGGACTACAGCAGATGTCTCCTCCCTCGCACTTGCAGTAGTCCGTGCATGAAAGGCTTGCGCTGTTGCAGCTGCAGCGTCTACTACTGCATGCCTTGACATCTGCAGTGAAGCTACAGCTGACTACATCCAGGAGTGCTTGGGGAACAAGTGGCGCTGTTGAGACGGCCGCTGTGATGGTGGATCCTTCGATGTTCCAACCAAAGTTGGCAATATTTTGAGCTTCTTCGGGTGGATCACGTTGGTCTGCTGCTTTCCACAGTAGCATCTGAAGATGAGCTCGGAGCATGTGAAGCTGCAGGTTTGCATCAGTCGCTGGGAGTTTCTCTAGTGGCGGAGGGTTCTTACGGCCACGGTACAAGTGAACACGTGCGTCATTCATTGTTGTAGACCTCTTGTGTCCATAGAGGGGTAAGAAGAAGGTGTATGCAGTCTCCTGGAGCTGAGCGTGGGTTACGCCAGGTTGTCCAAGCACTTGATCGAGACCTGGCATATCTACCTCTAGGAACTTCAGTGCTGACTGTTTTCCTTTTCCAAAGGGGTACGACACTGTATCACATCCTGACAGTGCGTGGACACCGAGAAGTTGGCTGCATTTTCTGGGGCCTAACTGCTGAACAGTTTGGTTGATGTCCAAGACATCGCCATTCCACTTTTCCATCTGAATTTTGGCGACAACTCGCATCCTCGATATCCAGTACACTAAGAGAACGAATACATCAGTGTCATTGCTGAGGATTCGGATGGTCTGGGCGCCTTCTGCAACCGCTTTCAGCATGTAGCTGCAGAGGGTGACGTCTGCCTCAGCATGGGTAACGACACAGTCCTACTTGTTAACCAGTTGGATGTTGTGTGCAAGGGGATAGCTGCATAGAATGTTGTTGAGCAGATTCTTGTTCTTGGAATTGTGAAGAATAACTTCTCGGCATGGAAGGGGGGTGTTTGGGGTTAGCCGGACTTCCTTGGCTGATCCTCTTCTTGTCCGCTCATGGTCCTTTGCGCTGGGAGCTTCTTGATCATATCTGTCGAACAGAACGACTTTCTTGGAGACAGGAGGGTAGTGGGCCAGTCGAGTTCCAAAGCTTGCAGCCAGGTCACCTGTAGTCCCGGAGACTGGCCAGACAACGTTGTACAGAAGCTGGCCGCCATCAACTAGCACCACGTCTGGAGCAGATGGAGTCTTGACAGAGACACCGAGAGAGTGGACGAGCACGGCCTTGTCACCCTTTCTCAAGCAGCCGTACTCGTCGATCAGGGCTGGAGGGACAGGACTCAGTTCAAACTGGAAGACATCAGCCATATCAATTCCGCGCTGCTGCCCCACGACTATCAGCCGCCCGAACAGTGTCTCGACGTCGTAGATGGCCTTTCCTTTGACAGTGACTGCCTTCTTGAGCGACTCCATTGTTTTGACCTTCTTCTTTATTGTCTTGTGGAATTCGCTGCTCAGCAAAGTGGAGAAATGCCTGCTCTGCTCACCCCCAATGGCCAATGCATCTTGAACGTTCACTGTGTCTGATGCCACTTGGCAATTGCAGATGTTATAGACACCTGGTTGCTGGTCATTGAGAGGGGTGACTGTACTTTTCCAGTTCCACTGCAATCTTCCTCCGATCGGTCTCGTCCAGTCTCCTTCTTCCCTCCCCTTCCTCCTTGTGCTTATTCTTGTTATCCTCCCCATCTGCTCTACCATGTGACATCTGCTCCTCCCCAGCTTCATCGTACATATGTTCCATGGCGATATCAAGGTGGGCACACACACTGAAACTGTTCACCCACACAGCCACTTGCTCGGCACTCGTTGAAATGCCCTTCATACCTCCAGAACCCTTTCCTCGCTTGATATAGGTTTGTTCTCCAAACTGATCTGCTGGTACTGCAGTCCCGCCATCCGAATGCCGACAGACGTGAGCACCTGCCAGTAGGTCCTGCTTGGCACGCTGGGGAAGGTGCTCCATCTGTCGCACATACCAGCTCAGGTAGCGAGCATACTTATGATGACCTGCTGCGAAGAAGTATGGCAGCATTGCCTTAAGACTGTGTTGTTGGAGAAGGAAGTCACCATTTCGCTCTGCGCGTAAGAACATGAGAGACAACAGTGTAGGCTTAATAAGGCAATCCACCCATAGCCTCCTGGTTGGGTGTTCTCTGGCCGTCTCCAGGTAGACATCCAGCTCCTCATAAGTCTTGGCACCATCCGAATAGAAATTCTTCAGCAACACGGCAGTGATGAGACGGTATGCACGAAGAGCGTTGGTCCAGGCCTTTCCGGATACTATGCTGGTGATGCCAGAAAACGCTGCGCTGATGAGAATCTCCACGCCAGATGCCTTCATCAGCGTTCCTACACAGCCCAAGAAACTCATGATTGTGTGCATCATACCCGGGTGTAATATTACGTTGGTCCAGCGCAGCGGGTCATTCCATTGAATTAGGCATGCAGTCTGATACAGTTGGAGGTCGACTGTGAGGTGGGTGTACTGCATCCCCAAAATATTGAGAGTCCTCTCGAGATACACAAGTGTAGTTAGTACATTGTCGGGGTGAGCATGTAGTGAGTCGATCATCGGTCCAAACACGACCAGTGTCTTGGGCTTCTGGGCAGAACCTGCCACTAATCGGTCTTGCTGAGCATTGAAGCTTGCCCACTCAAGTGGCCTGTCGTTCCCATGAACTTGCGACAGCCATGCCGCATCTCGCTGCTGACTGAAGATTACTGCCGCGGACTGAAGGTGCGACTCTTCAGTGGACAAAGCTTTCGTCAGAAGCAGAGGTGGGTTCACCTTGGAAGGCCCCGTGTAGTGCTCCAGCTGTATACACTGCTTCGTGAATCGCACAGAGGACGCTTCGTGTTTCTTGATTCGGGGGATATTCAGCTGCATCACGCCTATGTTTCCTGTGTCGATGATACCGGTTGGATGCTGGGTGTACTCCATCACCATGGCGTGGGTGCTCTTCATCCCATTGGGGCTTGAGATGTACAAATCGTAGTTGTCAGCCCAGCTGAAGATAGGGCCGATCTCCGTGCTTAAACCGAGTTTCTTGTGGTAATGTGAATGGTTGTCCAACACAAACTTGGCCACTGACTTACGGAAGCGCAGGACTTCATCGTATGTGCTTGTGATGCCATGCTCATTGAGAGTCTTGATGAGCTCTGAACTACCATGCTTGTGGTGTAGTTTTACAGCGAGCCCGAGTGTAGTTTGGTTTCTGCCAGCACCACAAATGTGTTGCTGAATGCACTGAGCCAACGTAAGAGATGGCTTGGTGATGGCGCCTTCTGATACAAGACTACACACCAGTTTAAGAAGAGTTGCACTGGTGCTCTCAATGACCTTGTGACGAGCATAGTCACTGAGATTGTATTCCCCAGGCCTATTTGTTGCCCTGACCTCGCTGCGAATCGTCCTTGCTAGCTTTTCCACATCGTCTATTTCGCTGCTGCTACTGCTTTTCTTTGCAATTTTGATAAACTGTCCGAGGCTGGCTTTAAATCCAACAACGTTTTCACAACCCTCAATGTGCAGTAGAAGCAGTTTGTCGCCGAAGTAGGCTGTGATGCTGGACAGGAACTGTCTTCTTGACTCAGTGCCCGAGGCAGCGACGTAGATGGAGTAAAGCTCCGATGTCGTCCACGTCTCTGTCATGTTTTCAGCCATCGTCGTAACCACGGACCTCAGTGCCTCCTCCACAGGCGCCATCATGGGTGGTCGAGATACAGGAACAACTCGAAATTGATCGTAACAGGGCACATGGTATTGTGCATCAGAGGCAGGCAGATCAATGACCCCATGGAGTCGAGCAGCTACCTCATTAGCCCACTGATCCTGTTTCTCATCACAGAGGTTCTCCAAGTGTTCCTTGAACGTAATATTACTACCTCTATCTAAAGTTGTACACTGTCGGACCCTCACCCAGCTGTGTGGGTTCTTACTGTCTTTTGGCTTACACTCATTCCCACAGAACAAACAGTCTCGCTTGAAAACAAAGTCACCACATTTAGACTTCAACAACCTTTTGAAACCACCACTGTCAGACGGTACACGCTTTCTTTTTCCCTGTTCCTTGTTTCTACTCCTCGAAGTATAGGTACAGTAACATGATTTGTGAGCTAGAATATCACTTCCAGACAGGGTTTTGTACAGATCATCGTGCTTCACTTTGCTTGTAGCGATGATTTTCTGCACAGCCACCGTCTTGAACGTTTGTAGATCTCCACTGCCGTTACATGGAGCGAACAGGCACTTCTCTCCTCCAGTAGCCATGATATGACGACTGATGTTGGGATGCTGATCACGCTGGTTCGTCACACTATGAAATGAGAAAAAAAGGTTTTTAAAAACTGATTGGAAAGCGTGGTGAGAACATGTAATGTAATGGCGGAACTTTGCGTGTTAAATGAACTCCTGCTCAACCTGCAAACAAATGTCAATGCAAACATCAAATGATACCCAGCTACATGTAGACAAATGAAACATACATGTACCTACCTGCCAACCCAATAAAATCTGACATGCTGGAATAGGCAAGCAACAAACCGCAGTCATATAATCCGTCAATAGAGGTAAATTTTCTCCTAATTTAGGTCAAATTTGACGTTTGAACTTTGATTTGACCTTGACATTGACCCCATATCCTAAAAATAACTTCAGAAATGGACTCCCCATCCCGGAAACCCCATAAAAAGAGGTATTACACGACCTTCTATGTCATCGAGATGAAAAGTTGAAAATTGGTCGAAATTCAAAATGGCTGAGGCCGCCAACTTGGATTCTGAAAAATGCTGAATGTTGCACAAGTAGCAACCAAGCTAATTTTGCTCTTCTAACCATATGAAATGCATTTCCACAAAAAAAGTTTACAGTAATTAACATTGAAGGGTAATGTATAGGAAGCATAGGGGCGGCAACTCGACTATCATGTGAATACACTTCAGAAAATATATACGTCGTTTAGTTTTGTAATGTTGTATATTACTACGTAGATTCGTTAAAGTAAAAAGCATATGATGTAAACAAATGTAAACGAAATCTGAAAATATACTGATGATTGAAGCAGGTTGCAATCTAGCACATTTACCACTATGACAAATAAGCCACAAAAAAGTATTTATATATGATAAATGTAACATCATTCTAGGTACAGTTAAAAGCTATTGAAAAAAGTATATTATCTCGTAATTAATTGGATAACAATTCATAGGATGATAAGAAAACTATTTCATGAATAGAGATAAGCAGAGCGACAGAGGGAAACCTCATTACCACAATAAAATGGCAAACAATGAATGTGTAACTGTATTTAGCAATTAAGGTTGCTCTTTAAGCAAATGTTACACACACACACACACACATATATATATATATATATCACTTAAATGTGTCTCTCTATATCTATCTCTCTATATATAAAGAGATATAGAAAATGGGATATGAGTGTGTATGATTGTATAGCTGCCTGTCGCAGTTGTTTTATTAGTTTATCTTGCCGCTATGTGTGTTTAAAGTTCATAGATACACACTTTTCGACACATGTATAACATTATACTGACGGTGTTAATTAGACAAACAGGCTGCCACATTATATATGCATGGAAATATGAGTATAGCGATAGACAAAATGCTGTACAGACATAATAAGTTAAACACCAATATATCCAAATAATGTAATATACACATGCATGTAATTAGATTCCATGATAACGAATTATTATTATTATTATTATTATTATTATTATTATTATTATTATTATTATTATTATTATTATTATTATTATTATTATTACAAATATTGTTGCGTATATTATTTTAATTTTTGTTTTTATCATATTATTATATACATATATATATAGAGGTATTGATAAATATGGTATCTATACAATTTTTCATTCCCATATTTCATCTCTTGAATTGATGTATCCATGTAATATATTGAACTTTATATCATCACGATTATTATTATTAAATGATACACGGCTTATCTTTAATTTAATATCAATAGTATATATATATATATATATATATATATATATATATGTATATATATAATTCGTTGTATGAAGTGTATGTATACATAAGTGTATGTAAACATATATATTTATAGTAACAATCTAGTTATATCTTTATTTATTGTAAAATATTTTCATATATTTTCAGCTTTTATTTGTAAAAAAAACAAGCTGTTTGAATATCTAAACTGGAGGTGATGGCCTCTGTCGGTCAGTTCGAGCCGACATCCCATGATGTTCACCTATTACATCTTAAGCTGTGGACTTGATAGATGCAATAGATATTTTTGATATGCATTGGTTACGGTTTGTTATCATCCTCCTTTACAATATGCATATTTTGTGGTGACCACACAGTGTCACATTAAACCATCTATAAATAATACAGATTTGCTTTCTGTAGCGCACACGTGGAATATTATTGACAATTTTGGCGGGAAACAACCCAGCACCAAATATAAAATAATATTCGCTCTACATATTTAATAAATCAGTATAAGCTCGATTATTTAGAAGACTGTCAACTTGTCTTATGAGTAACTAGCGGGGCTACCCGGCGTTGCTCGTGGTCATTAAAACATATAAATGAAGAAAAATCGCGTGTGTAACATGTTTATGTTCAATCTTCTATTTCTATCCCTCTCTCTATAGCCGTCTCTTTATCTTTCTACCTTTCTCTTCCCTGGTCGCCCCATTTTACCGCTACTTAATAATTTTGGCTTTCGCGAAAGCTGTTTCTTCCCCACCATTTCTCTTACGTTGCCCAGGGTAAAAGTATGACGTATTTCAATAAAATTACCACCGCTGTCTGCGCCTTCTATATAGGTACATAACTCCGCCTCGGTGTGCATACTATACATGCACATATCTCAGCCCTGGTGTTCATACTAAATACGTACCTATACGCGCCCCGGTTCAGATACAATATAATTACCAGGCCAGTGTGCATACTACATAAGTACCTATTGCAACCACGGTATGTATACTACACAAGTACCTATCGCTGCCCCGGTGCGAATGCTAAATACATACTTATCGCTGCCCCAGTGCGAATGCTAAATATGTACCTATCACCGGCCTGGTGCGAATGCTAAATATGTACCTATCGCCGCCGCGGTGCGCGTGCTATATACGTACCTATCGCCACCCCGGTGTGCGGGCTATATACGTACTGATCGCCGCCTTAAAGCGCATGCTTAATATATACCTATCACCACCCTGGTGCGCATTCTATATACGTACTTATTACAGCTTCTGGGCACATGCTATATACGTATCTATCGCCACCCTCATGTACTACTATACACGTAACTATTGCAACCCTAGTGCACATACTATGTATATACCTATCGCCGCCCCAGTGCACATACTATAGTGTGCCTATCATCACCTCTGTGTCCATACTATATACTTACTTATCTCCAGCCCAGTTGGCCTACCTAAGAACTCATATTAATGCGCCCCTGTCATGTCAAAAGAAAGAAAATTGTGTTTTCTTATGTTTTGTCACTAACTTAAAAATAAAACTCATATTAATGCGCCCCTGTCGTATCAAAGAACAAACATCAAGTTCATTTATGTAGTGTCACTATGATAACAAAGAACTCCTATTAATGAGCCCTGTTTAAGTTCAAGAAAAAAATTCTCAACCCCCCCAAAAAAAATGTTTACCCTTCAGTCCCACTCCCCCCAAAAAAAGATTTTACTCTCCCCCAACCCCAATAAATATTTTAGGTTGAAAAATAAAAGAATTTTTCCCCATCACCCCAAATGTTGTACCCTTCATCCTCAACAACCCCCGCCAATTTGTTACACTCCCCAGACCTCATGAATATTTAAAGTAAAAAAAAATCTGGACACCCCCCAAAAATGTTTCGCCACCCCGCACCACAATTTTTCCCCTCCACCACCACCGACCCCGCCAAAATCAGTTTTACTCTCCCCCAACCCCGAGAAATATTTCAAGTTGAAATAAAAAATAATAATTTGGCCTCAAAAATGTGGCTCCACCCCCATCCCAATATGTTTATTCTCCACCCCCACCAAGCCCTAACCATTTTTGAAGCTAAAAAAGTCATATTTGAAGCTAAAAAAAAAAATTTGGTCCGACCCCTTAATAATTGGGCCCGACCTCTAAGATTATCCACGATCCCCAATCCAATGATTTTTATTACTCTCCCCCAACCCTGAGAAATATTTTAATTAAAAATAAAAAAAATAAAAATTTGGCCCGACCCCCTAAAAAGTTCGGCACGACCTCTAAAATTGTCCCCAACCCCCTCATCTCTCCAACCTCACCCCCGAATGTTTTTTACTATCCCCCAACCCTGAGAAATATTTTAAGTTAAAAAGAAAAGATACACTTTGGGCTAACCCCCTAAAAAGTTTGTAGAGACCCTAAGCTTTTCCCTTCCCCCCCTCTCCCTTCCCCATATCTCCAACCCCACCCACTTGTTTTTCTAACTCTTCCCCAACCCTGAGTAAAAATTCAAGTTAAAAAAAACAAATAAATACTTTTGCCCGACACCCTAAAAAGTTAGGCGTAAAAATGTCCCCAACCCTTTAATCTCTAGTCCCCTTCAATTATTTTACTCTCCCCGAACCATGAGAAATATTTTAAGTTCAAAATAAAAAGAAAAAATTTGGCCCGACCCCTGAAAAGTTAGGCCCGACCCTTAAAAATTTCCTCGACCACCAAATCTCTCCAGCTGCCCCAACTTTTTTTTTTACTCTCTGTCTGTTTTTTGTACTCTTTCCTTACCCTGAGAAATATTTTAAGTTACAAAACAAAATATTTCGCGTCCCCCTAAAAGGTTCGGGCCGACCCCTAAAATTCTCCCCGACCCCCCATCTCTCCAGCACCCCCCTCTTCATTTAGTTTACTCTCCTCCAACCCTGAGATATAATTTAAGTTGAAAAAAAATTTGGCCCGACCCCGTAAAAAGTTTGCTGCGATCCCTAAAATGTTCCCCGATCCCCTCCCCCCATCTTTCTAACTCTAACCTCCGATTCTTTTTCTCTTCCCCAACCCTGAGAAATATTTTAAGTTAAAAAAAAATAAATTTGCCCCGACCTCTAAAAGTTGGGCCCGACCCCTAATATTTTTTCCGATCCCTACCCCATATCTCTCCAACCCTACTGATTTGTTGTTTACTCTCCCTCAACCCTGAGAAATATTTAAAGTTAAAAAAAAGAAATTTTCCCCGACCCCTAAAAAAATGTTGGGAAAATTATGTTAGCGCAATAACAGATGGCATATTTTATGTGTGCATTCAGTATTAACAACTGCAATAAACAACAGAATCATAGTGAGAACTCGAACTTCTACTGTGTGCTCTATGCGACGCCAAATAGCTAAATCCGATATAAGTGAAACAGGAATTAGGGAGGAAACGAATAAACGAACGAACCGACATTCAAACTAAACATGGTTGAATATGCTTCCTCCGTAAAAAGGCAGTTTTAAGAAATATTAAGTTCACACTCTGCCCCCAGTCGCATGTATATCCTGGTCAGGTGAGATGACGACGTTAACTTTGTTTTCAGTTTTTGTAGGAAGGTATCCACTCCTTTCTACATACAGCGCTTGTTATTCCCAAATGGTAACCCATCTGGTACCGACCACACTTAATCATGCTTAACTTTGGGGATACAGCGAGAACCGGTGGGTATACGTGATCATGATAGAATATATTCAATTATACCGAAAATGTAAGATGGAGTACGCTACGCCTCGATCTTTTTGGAAAATTGAGAATTAATGAGGCTAAAGAAGTAAATTAAGTTCTAAGATGTAAACGGGAAACATCATGTTGTATAATTAATTTTGTTTAAAAAATAGAATGTTATTTAAAGATAAAAAGAAATACCGTATAAATATGTTTTATAGAATATATACGCGACTATTCATGAGACATTGTCATATTTACTCTTAAGGTCGTAAAATGTACACAATATGGGAATGTGCTTATCTACTTATCTGTTGATACGTTATTCCGATATACCCAGAATCTAAACTCTATGCATTATTACTTAAGGAAGGAAGTACGTATTACGAAGTATTAAAATACCCATGCAAATCTATATTTTAAGAAGGAAAATGTAAAAATAAATATGAAGCTTAATGTAACGATCGTGACCGAGGAAGGCATTTTTATATAAATGATATTGTTGGAAAACTGTAATATAAAATGTAATAAAATAAATGCATGAAGAAACACGTTGTATTAAAATAAGTGACAGTTACCAGACATTTCTCTATGCGATTTGTAAGACAGTTTTGTGTTCGCTATAGACTAATCCTCTAATCTTTTATTTTGTAAATGGAGAATGTAAAACAAAGTTTTTGTAATAGCTAATCAAAACGCCAACACAAAAAGTTGAGTTCAAGGAAGTGTAAAGTGTTATAGTGAAAAAGGTAGTGTCTTACTCTTTTTGAGCGTATCAGTGAACCTTCCTTCAACATTATAAATGTATTAGTATTAATGTCAAGCAGGTTAGAATTAATGAAAACACATCACAAGAAAACACCTTAATGTATTCCGAAGAATATGTTCGTATGCAGCTTTTGAATAGAAATCTATTTGTGTCAATGAACCACTTAACTATATATGAGGTAATAACGAAATTGTGACAGTAACATTTCTCTTTGATATTTTTTACGTATGCTAGAGTCTGACTGACGTATCTTTAGAAAATATGGTGACAATAGTGATAAATAATAAAGTGTCTTACTATTATACGATACGATATAAATCAACAAATTTCATAGCATACACGTATATTATTAGTTAAGAACTCATGTTAAATTTTGTTTTTGTAATTAGGTATCTAGTAATTAGGATTTATAGTGCCTCACTTCTCAAAAATATATTTCATGTTCTGTCAGGTTTCGTAAGATCTATATGCAATGAGGCGGTTTTGATTCCTCGCAACTTCATTTCAGACAAATCATACATTCGTCAGACTATTGTAGTATTAAAAGCTTACGGAAATTGTTCAAATTAAGCAACTCACAGAAAAGAATTAGTATGATTTCGCTGCGACGGAAATACTGTGAACCAGATCATTTTCATGTTAAATTAATGCTGGCGTTTAAACAAGTTAGAGTATACTATGTTGGGACCCAACGTTTATAAATTAGACTGGTGAAGGTGTAACAGAACCCTTTCCTTAATGTGTGCCAAAACATAATTCTTCGTCTGATTGAAAAACTCGGTAAATTGTCCGAAAATTCATTCCGCATGATCCCCATTTTCTATCTCCCTCTCTATTTCTATTTCTTATGATAAGGATAGAGATGAAATTGTACATCAACCCACATAGAATAATTATTCTCGGAAATGATTTTCCACATCTCGTATCAACAGATTACTATCACTTTAAAAGTTCGAATATCATTTTAGTCGAATAATACTACTTCAAAGGAAGTTCAGATTGCATTACTCTATTTTCTCAGTATCAAAATAGCGGCATTCATTGCTGACTCGAGCATTTAAAAGCTCATTCACTGATTTTAGAATATCCTAGAGAAGAATGATTTCTATATAAACGATTAAAACATATCATAGCCTGAGTGTAATTTCTTTATTATTAAAATTAGTTATAACGTTCGTTCCAACAAGATTATATATATATATATATATA
>OY744515.1:269130611-269140611 GCA_963556195.1 Sepiola atlantica | reverse complement strand
GCGATCTTGACATCATGAACAGATCACAATTCCTAAGATGAAATTACTTGTCACCATAACAGTTTAAGCTAGTCTCTTTCTCACACACATGCATAAATGTATTCATGTATCATATAATATATATATATATATATTATATTATATATATTATATAATATTAATAAATAAATATTATATTAAAATATATTGATATATATATATAATATTTAAAAATAAATATTAAATTATATATATATTCATACTTATATTGATTATTTTATCTGAGTGGTAATATAGGTTTGTGTGCATTTGTGAGGCCAATAAATTGAGATGTGTTATCTAAAAACTTACAAATTGATTATATTTTATTTCTGGATACATTTCTTAATTTTTTTATATTCTCCTTACTTAAACTGCTTGCTTTTTGCCCTGTGTAAAATACTTTTAATAAGTAATACTTGTAATTATATGGAATAAACTCCCTTATTCAATACCAAATTATTTTGTTTACAAAGTTCACCCCAAACTAAGATGCCAGCCACTATAGCGTAAAGAGGTACTAAGAATTAGGGTGGAAGTTTTAGATTGCATTCTAAATTGCGAACTGTGCAGTAAGATGTTTGTTTACATTAGTTTTAAACTTCTGCATGTCGGTACAATTAGGGAAACAGGGAGTAGGGAGAGAGTTCTAGATGTTGGCAGCACGAGCAAATAAGCTATTGGATAAACGGCATCTGGGGACCTCCACAGTAAATGGATGGTATTTAGCTGAGTGTCGAGTTGGTCTAGTGTGTTTACGTCGAAAAGGCAATAGAGCAACAAGTTCATCGGAAAACAATCTATTGACATATGTGTGCGACAATAACAACGATGCACCATTGCGGCGATGGAACAGAAGCTGGAGATTGAAGGATGATAAGGGAACTATTAAAATGGGCACTCTTTTGTAATATGTTCGAGTTTTGGGCCGCATTGTTGCATATACTATCATTGTAATGTAAATGTCATTTACATTAGATGTAGATACTATTTTCGCTGGATCACTTTCTTTCATAAGGCACATTTTGAGATGAGTATGTATTTATATATATTAAGCCATATCACCCATTCCATACGTAAGTACCGTTATTGAAATCTCATAAGATTTTGAAAATCTTTATTAGAATAATTTCTGAATCCTGAACGTATATGTCTAACAGATCAGTTTTCGCACTGCAGACTTATAGCGATATAAGTGTGTATGCAGTTGGAGCGCATACACATTCTGCTGGTGATCATATCTCTGTTTGCACACGATCAACACAGATTACAAAAACATAATCTACCTTGTGTATCATATATATATATATATATATATATATATATATATATATATATATATATATATATATATATATGTGTGTTTGTGTGTGTGTGTATATTTATTCTACAGTTCCGTTTTCTTATCAATGATAAAATAAACATACAGACTAGCGGTGTTTTCTTTTATAAAGACCACACAAAGCTGGTTTATTTTTCTGTTATTGACTAATGATGTATTTACATAGTTTGAGGAATCGACTTCATGGAGAACAAAGAAGCGATTGAATAGCAAAGAGAATCAACACACATGATTGAAGTGAATGGACGAATGGACGAGCGATAAACAAATTATGCCGATCATCATACGCTAACTACCTTCGCACTATCCACGCAAATTACGTTTTGACCGCTGACTGAGGCGACGCAATTTTCATGGCTGGCTGTATAAGACATTGCCTTCGATTTTCCAACAAGATTTCCTTTCTTTCTTCGATGAAATGAAGCTCACATACATACAGCTTGTCACCTTCCATTGACATGTAGATTCATTTCGTCATGAACTCGTGACAATGACGTTGTTAAAGCTTTGACTAAAAATGTTGCTTTACGTGTGGTTATTGAAGATATGACAGCAACGTTGCCCTGTTTCAGTGTGTTGTATAATAACGTTTAGAATCTCATGCGAACAATATTATCGGTTAAATCAGTAGGAACCTGAATAGCTGATATACTCTGCATGACTGCAAAATTAACTGTACTATGATATAGAAACGATAGGGTGGGTAGGTAAAATAGCCAGGAATTAGTAAACATCTAAGGAATTGGTTTGAAATGAAAAGAAAATGAACATCCATATGCTAAACTGGTAGGTCAACTACTAGACCAGCCGCATATCCCGACTGATCCGAGGGAGATGGGTGAGAAGCAACACCAGAACAGAGAGTGGTATCATCAGAATAGATGTTAATTTTCTGATTAATATGTGTTGGAAAATCATTTTATATAGAATAAACTGTGTAGAGCTTAGAATAGAGCCTTGAGGGACATCAGCATTTATAGGAAGATAGAATGAAAGACACTGTGCAAGGTTAATCCAAACCTTCGATAAGACAGAAAATACCTCATCATTTCAAGAACCTCACCACCAATACCATAACCGTGAAGTTTGTGTAGGAGACCAGCAACACTATGTCAAACGCATTTGAGATGCCAATCATTGTGGCTCTTCCCTCTGTATTATCTATAAACCGACAGATCCGCTCAGTTACAACAGTTAAAAGATCAGCACTTGAACAAAAACCACGAAAGCCATACTGAACACCACTAAAATGGACCAGACGTTACAGAAAATGAACACGCTTGCTGTTGACCAACGTTTCAAAAACCTTGCTAATAACTGAATTTAGTATTTAGATGAGACTAACCGGATTTACTATTTAGTATGCCTCTCTCATTGATTGATAAGTCATTTCTGAATATTGTTATATTTGTTTCTGTTTGTGTTCTACTGTTTGCTCAAGAGAACTTGCCTAAGCGCAGGCCCACATCCAGCAAACCAATACTCTCTGATAACATTCTGTGAAGTCGAATGTTATCTCCCTTCGGAAGCCGTTTTGGAGATTTTACTTCAAATGTTAACAAAACACCGTGCTTCCCTCTACACGTGTAAACTCATTGCATATGCGAATTCTAATTTGAACCTTGTCAAACAATTGTCGAAATGACATTCGCTTAACTTGTTAAGAGGAAATTCATTATTTAAAAATATATATGCTTCTAAACAAAAAGCAACTAAAAAACAGTACAACTATTTTAATCAGAAATAGTTTGAAAACTGCTTTAAAGTATAGTTAAATTCCGAGATTGATATGTTTTATTTTTGTTTTCGCTAAATTGTTTACAATTATTTTGAAATACTTTTAGAAAAAACAAAGATCATTAACAAACTTAAAGAGATGAAATAAGAACAAAAATAAAGAAATGAAAATAAAAATTAACGATCCAAATCGCTGATTGAAAATAAAATGAATCTTCTTTTAACAGGAATTAAGATTTGCTGTTTTCGCTCATTTTTATTTATTTTATTCTTTTTGGATTTAAATCTCATCAAACTTCATTTCTAGAAATTTAGTTGCAGTTGATAAACATAATTCTTCTGGGTGTCTATTAATGTTAAATGTCAGAAATATGTTTAACTATCAATTTTGAAAATCAAAAAGCGTCACTCTAACAAGGATTTTTGAATTATCTCAAATTTAGAAAAGTAAATTTCTATTAGTCTCTTTGTTCTTTAACAAGTAAGTGATCCTCGATTGTGATCAAACAAGATGGGTATTCGTTACTTAGTCTTCTGATGTTACATACATGCATTGATGTATTAATCTTTTAAAGAAGGGTACATTTTTAAGCAACAGCAAAAAGACCTCCGATTTGAAAAACACACTTTTAAGAGTTCCTTTATTTGATTTGATTAAAATATATTTAAAGTCGAGAGTAATAATTATGTAAGAGTTACACGTCCTGTTTAACCAAGGGGACTCTTGTTGGTCCCATAAGAAGAAACTTTGCTAAAATGTAACTTTCAAAAAAATATCAAAAAGTACACTCACAATCAATTATAAGTTATTATACATTGTTGGTTTAATCATTATTCCTTAGGCATATTTAAAAAAAAAAACATATTTCATCCCAAACAAGGCAGGCCGCAACTGTAGACGTAAGAAGGTACTGACAATTAGGGTGAAGGTTTTGGATGCCATCCTAAGTTGCGAGCAGTGTAGGGAGAT
Source organism: Sepiola atlantica (assembly GCA_963556195.1). NCBI lineage: Eukaryota > Metazoa > Mollusca > Cephalopoda > Sepiida > Sepiolidae > Sepiola > Sepiola atlantica. Next base: position 269,136,544 of record OY744515.1, on the reverse strand, counting down.
TTCATTTTTACATTAGTTTTACATCGAGTGAGTTCCAGAGGCCAGCAATACAAGGGAATAAGAAAATAGATGGGATTTAGCTGATTGTCGATTTGGTCAAGTTTATTTCCGTCGAGGGGGCACTAGAACAGCTAGTTCATCGGAGCACAATCCATTGTAGTATTTGTAAAACAAACACAAGGATACAATATTGCGACGATGGAACAAGGGCTGGAACGTGGTTGATAGTGAAGGACATATTAAGTTACCGACTCTGTTTTGGACCTTGTCTAAGAGGGGCAGACTAGTTGATGATGCATCCGCCCATATGTCGCAACACTACTACATGCATGGTCAGATGGTGGCTTTGTAGATATACTGGATAATGTCAGGTGTTAGGAGTGTACTAGCACAATCATTAAATATTTAAAACGACAAAAACTAACATGTAAATTACGTTCCCATGAATTCATATACCCTAACTTATACATCGTGTGTTGCTTCAGATTATCCCTCGCATAATTAATTCCTACCATAGCATCTGATATGACTAAGTAAAACATACGTCATCTGACAACATCTGCCACAAACATTGCCCTCTTGATGTGATGTAAGTCTATGATAGTTTCGACTTAGCACGATTAAGAATGATGGATCCAGCCGCCTTCCTACATATTTCCCGTCGCAATTATAAACACTATTCTGTCAAACCAATCTCTTAAAATCTGAACTTAAAGCGTCTATTTGACTTGTGTCTCGAACGTTTGTACGTTTATAGTTCCCAATATAACAGTTGTCTAGTTATTCTTCCTTTTTACTAGCTGTGTAGGGTATTTTACGATGCATGACGCGCAAATAAGTGCCAAATAGGACACTTTTCTATAGAAGAGTAGTGTCTGGTGTGAATGGTTGCAAAACTTCAGGAGTCTTTTCGTGGTGTATGCCCCAGTAAAACGAGAGCATAGAGAAAAATGTTATTCCTAACGAGTAACCTTCATTTAACCCTAACCCTAACCTATTAAATCTTTTCGATCCTCATAAATATTTCGGAATCGAGGGATCCATCTGTAAATATATACGAAGGTGCAAAACTAATTCATCATGGTTGCCTTGAAGTAAGTGTTCGGTCGGATCCATTGCGGTGTGGTGAACATTAATACTCTCCTCCAAATTAATCGGGAGTTAAGCATTACTTATTTTTCTTCAGATTGATAGTCAGTTCAGGTACAGTGCAGGATACATGCATATCCTCCGTATTTTAAACGATTAAATTGCAGCTTTTTCAAACTTACCCCTAACATTCATGAGTTAAAATTCGATCGCTATGCACTCTATGAGAATGTCTTAAATCGTTAAAAATACAGTTTGATTAAAATAAGTCTACATATTGTCAGTGAGATATTATATCGTTACTGTTACACATAGAGAAGAGCTATATAGTGGAAGTAGTGTTTGATTGTTTCATAAATGAAATTTTGAAACACATTCATGCTGTACTATTTGGTTTATTAAAAGTTCACTTTTCTCTTAAAAATGAGTTCATATTTCACTAATTTATGAGGTAGTCCTCTGCGTGTCATAGGGCATACGGCTACATCTTGTGCCGATACTTTTACTTATTACCTCATTATCCCAAAAGGTACACTTACTCGAAGGGTTCGAAGCTTTAATGGCTTCATCTATATGTTAAATGGCATCTGTCATGCAAAAACCTGAACTCCGATTCGAAGATATAAATTTACATAACGAATGACAAGTTCAAGCAAACGCCCTGCATAGACATTTTACGATATTAAACTCGGAACGCATAATTTAGAAAAGGACTTGGTTCGACAGTAAATATCCCGATAAAAAGTGTGATACGTTCACACAAATATGCCAAGAACCGACTGTTACATAGAAAAGATACCACACGTATGTTTTGACGTGATAACACGGTACATACAAAGTATCAGCTGCCAATTAGCACAATGGTTCGTACTTCTTAATCAGGGATATAAACAACGAAGTGATTTCAAACAATGTTTAACTCTTCATTTGGATTAGTTTGCCTATTTGACGGGATACCAATTCTTTTTTGCGCCATTTACTATTAAAACATAGAATATACTGATAAATAAATAAATGTATACGATTAGTTAAACATACGTCAAAACTCAGGGGTTTTTCGAGTACTACCAGCGCCTCTAGGTTAGCGGAGCTTCCATTTTTCGTCCGTATAGTTACATTGCCCACGCCGCAACATGTGCGCGTCTCTCCACTGATGGTAGTCACTCTGACGTTCTTCTTTCTCCAAATGTGGCAGAGATCTGCACATACGATAGTGCGGGAGAAACCGGAATCGAGGAGTGCTGAGCACAGTGTTTCGTTGATATATATCGGGATGATCGGCAGCGTCTCATTTAATTTCTGCGTGGGGAAGAGGTCGACGCTGACACCTTGTCCCCGGTTCCGTTTCCCGGACAGTCCTGAGCTATATGGCCAGCTTCCTTACACCGGTAGCAGCGAACAGCCATTGCTTGTTGCCGGCAGTTCCTTGCGATGTGGCTCTGTCCATTGCATCTGTAACATACGATTCCACCACGTGGACCGGGTCCTTGATACGGTTTCTTATCATTCGGTGTGGACTGAGCAGCAGCACTTACTGGTTCCCTCATTTCGGAGTAATTCTTCATTATAGTCCTGGCCCGATCTACTAGGTCATTAAGGGGCAGCGAATCTGCACTTGAGCTAGCTCGTAGTAGTTGCTTCGCTCCTGTCGGGAGTCCCGCTAGGAATTTTCATGCTAAGGCCCGCTCAGGCAGTCCACCAAACAACACTGTCAACTTCGTCAGCTCTGCCAAGTACACGTCGACCGTTTCGCCCGGACGTAAAGTCCTTGCCTCAAGTTGCTCCCAAGCAGTGGTGGGGTCAATCGCAAACGCCTTGAACAGTACCACCTTGATTTTCTCGTAGTCCTGTTTGCCCTCATGGCTGAGCTGTTGATACACCGCAAAGGCGCCGCCGGACAAGCGCAGAGGAACAACATGTTCGAGGTTTTTTACGCCAGACAAAAGGCAATGTAATTCCACCTTTTCCTGCCAGTCAATTACCGGGTTCGATCCATCCAATCTCTGGTATTAATTTGAGGTCAAGTTTTTCCCCCAGTTCCCCGGAATAGCTTGTATTCGTTTCGCAACTACGCAACTACGGCAGTTGATTAACACACGCACGTCGGACGTCTAATCACACTGATGCAGTTGATAGACACTGCCTAGATCTTCTGAACATACTCCTTTTATTGTCCAAGTGTTCATCATCAGCCAATCGGTGGTCAGAAAAACAGTCACGTGAGGCCTGACGTCATCGCTCAATAATCGTACAAAAAACCACAGCCGCCATTAATTTAATTTCCGCCCTCCCCGCGATCATCCCAGCAGGTAAGACAACACGCGCAAACACGTGGTCGCTTTCTTCCTTCATTCTGTTCGACTTTACATATTGTTAAATTTTATTTGATTTCATGTTATAATTCTTATTTAGTGTTATATTACTTTGTATTGTAACACATTTTGGATTTATTTACAAGTGCATATATATGTCTCTCTCCCACATATATATATATATATATATATATATATATATATATATATATATATATATAATAGCGTAATACTCAGGGTTCATAAAAAGAACATATATTTAATGTATGCATTTAGATATGCATTCATGGTGTGTACTAAGTTGCTTGTGGTTTGTTCATGGTATCCTAGTTGGCACTTCCCTCCTGCGCGCACCCTACGTCTTTAGGTGTTTATTTTGAAAGCTGTTGCTGTATTGATCTCCCATCGTAAGCCAGTTCAGATACTTCCATTTTTCCTAGTCTCGTTCACACATAACCATATGTGTAGTATTTATGCATGTTGCATTTCACATATGAATTATTAATCTGGTTTATAGTGTACTGTAGACATTTAAACACACATTTTTCTATCATATCAACCCTGATTAATATGTATTCATTGTGATACAACATTTATTAACAAAAACAGAATAACGACAATAAACCAATTATAACATAAAGTTGACTAAATAAATGGTGTGTGTCGTAACGAATGCTTTTAAAAACTGTAGCTAATCTGAACGTATCATTATCAATCTATATCCTTTTTATATCTCCTACTCTATATTTCACTATCGCATCATCTCTATTTAATGAATCAATAAAACACAAATTGATTAATGTATTTAAATTTCGTCGTAAAAACAGTAAATGGATGTATGTATAAAAGCGATTGAGAAGTAAGACTACTTTGAATACAAAATGCTATTGCGGTACCATTATTTATATATATATACATATATATATATATATATAGGTGTATATATATTTGTATATATATATATATATATATATATATATATATATATATATATATATATACATATTTATATATATAAATATATATTTACATATATATATATATACATATTTATATATATATATAAATATATATATATATATATATTTATATCTACATATATATATATATTATATATATATCTACATATATATATATATTATATATATATATATCTACACATATATATATATATATCTACATATATATATATATATATATATATATATATATATCTACATATACAAGGTGGGCAAAAATAAGGGTCCAATATTTTAAAATTCATAACTTTTTTATTTATTGATTTCAAAAAAATTTTTTTTTTAGAATAAGTAAAGGACCCCTTCCGAAGCAAGCATGAGCCGTATTAGCCCTAAGGAACCGACCCTCATTTAGAAAACATTATATTTGCTTAAAAAACTCAAAACAGTGTAAAAAACAATACTTTATATATATATATATATATATATATATATATATATATATATATATATAGATATATATGAATATATATCTGAAAGCGATTAAGAAGTAAGAATACTTGGAATACGAAATAATATTACCGTATTATATATGTATCTATATATATATATATATATATATATATATATATATCTGTTTAATTAATTAATTTATTAATGATAAGTTGGTAAACTCCAGACATAAAGTAAAACAGCATGAATTTAGAATGAGTGACACATTTGATTAACAACCCCTTAACCCCATTACTCACCCATACTGCCAATTCCGGCTGGTCTAGGGACACACACGCACTTATACACACTTATACACAAAACAACAGTTGTCTTGAAAATACGCTTGTTCGCTCGAGTTAAAAATAACTGTGGATTTTATTGACATTTGAACTTGCATGTTTACCTTCCCTCTCCATCCTCTTATCTCTCAGTCTGAATAAACAGACGTTTTAATTTCTCTATCTGTTTACGTATCTATCTTTCTGTCTCTATATCTATCTTTCTCTACACTACGCTCTTCATTATGTGTCCCTCTTACCACTTTATTTTATTCTATTTCATTAATTTATTTGTATTGTTCGTTTTAGATTTCAGATTTTAGATTTTAGATTTCAACTTTTTGATATTTAACGGTCCTTAACTACGTGACACCCTACATTTTGAAATGTTAAATTTCTTTTCTTCTTCTTCTTTTTCGCACCACTTAATACTCTCCAATTATGATCTGAGGTTAACATCAGAGTCGAACTCTGCTGGATGAGATCTCAGTTTATTATAACTATTGAATGATAACATCGACATACCAGTGTCGCAGATTTTGTAAAAGTCTGTGTAAATAAACATTACCATATATAAAGCTATATTTGATATTAGGCACTTTTTATAAACCCGGTTAACATTCTTTGGATCACTACCCTGTGGATGTTTTTTCCTGGATTATTACCATTATCATATATATATATATATATATATATATATATATATATATATATATATATATATATATATTATATATATGTGTATGTATATATATATTATATATGTATATTTTAATAGTATATATATATTATATATATAT
>OY744515.1:269080611-269120611 GCA_963556195.1 Sepiola atlantica | reverse complement strand
CACCTAAGAATATTTCGACGAAGAATCGAAGATGTTCGTGAAACCTATGGAACATTTATTATTTTGTTTGATTTTATTACAAAGTTATCAAATTCTTAACGGTGAGTTAAGAATTTGATAACTTTTTTGATCTTGCACGCTCTTAGAACTTAATCACGTTAGCATGTAACATCTCAATATTATAGACCTTCATTTTAAGTTGTAAATTACTGGCCGATATTATAATAAAACACTCAACAGTAAAAACATGTGTTTTAATAAAACCGAATTAACATCGCCTTAAGATGTTTTGACGAATCAAATCGAAAGTACTCGCAAAAAAGGAAAGAAAATTGAACAAGAAAAACATAGGAGTTACATACAGCAATTTGACCTAAACAGTACATGGACTATTCGGAAAATGTAAATAAAAAAAGTATTATCAAGCAAAACGACTCCGAGTTATTAATAATGTGTACCTCAATTAAAATATGCTTCCTAAATACTCACAGTATATAAACATGTATATATATATATATATATATATATATATATATATATATATATATATATGTGTGTGTGTGTGTGTATGTGTGTGTCTATATGAGTTCTGAATAGAACAGATATAGCGTTAGTAGATAACTGGTTTTAATTAATATCTCACTTGCTAAATATTAACATTGATTTAAAACCAATGGATGTCATACAAAACATAAATACATCAGTACATATACATATGCGAAATAGTTAAACTAAATAACTTGAAATTATGTATTGTACGTTTCACATCGAGATAGTTACGAAATAGTGATCAAGGAAAATTAAAAGGCAAAGCAACACAAACCACATAATTCGATAGATTTAAAAACACAACAGAACTTATATATATATTTATGAACACTCACAAGGTGACGTTACCAAACAGATCCGGTTACAGCGACAACGATATTTCCTTGTGGCAACTGCAAGAAAGTAAAATAACACAAGTTAATGCATGACAAAAAAAAATGAAATCTGTATATATATATAAATATATATATATATATATATATATATATATATATATATATATATATATATATATATAGTAAGCTATGAAAATATACTTATGGCCATTAAGCTTCACAAAGAGTGACGCGTTTAATAACCGGGGGAATCTTCAGACTAAAATACATTTTGGAATGACTAGTTCGCGACCTGCCATTTTTTGTATGCATTCGTAAATGCGTCTATGTGTTCTGAAAAGCATTTTAGCCTGAAGATTCCCCCGGGAATGAAACGCAGGAGCCTCTGTGTAGCTTAATTGCCATACATATATTTAAATAGCTTACTAGCTAGCTTTACTAAGGTATCGATCACTGTTGACGTAAATATTGAAAATTGATACATAATGATATCTCCTTATAAAGTGTATGTGGATACATGAAATAGTAAGGCCTCCTGTTTTTGTTTCACTCTTAGATAATTAACCCCCCTTTTTTTTACTTATATTTTTTCATTTATTAATTTTCCAACGAATGTTAAGTCTGCAACATTTTGGATTTGGTTAGTTTGTCTGGGAATTTAAACTGCATTTTACATATTTTTCAATGACTCAAAGCTTCTTTAGACTAATATATATATATATATATATATATATATATATATATATATATATATATATATATATATATATATATATATAACCATGATTTTGTTTGTGTATGTATGCAGGTGTACTTCATTGTAAAATTGCAAGCGATTATGATTAAAAGCGTCGCACAAGGATGTAAATGTCAGTGACTGGATCAATAATGGTAAAGATAATGACTATTCCGACAATATTCGATTCAATATTGACCAGCAGGTCGAGTGAATCGCATCACTCATTACTACTGTCTCATATAATGAAGGGAAGGGGATACTGCCTTTTAAAAAACAATATAATAATTGGCAATGTTCTAATTCGATGATGAACATTGGTTTGGCTTTACATTTTTGAAATGTCAAACACATACCAACGGACATATTACATATATATACCCATTTCCTTCCATGCTATTTGTTGTGGTTGCAAGGTTGAACAATAATTAGTGAGGAATACAATGAAGACGCAAACAACAAGGATAATGCAATAATAAGTGTATTAAAGAAAAGGTATAATTACAGTATGTACAAATGACGGTGTCGAGTCAGAGAGTCTTGGTGGGACGACATGTACGCTGTTCGGCGTCGCTTCCGGTGGCATTAAGGTAACACACACTAAGGCCAACCTAGGCCTGCCATTTATAGTGTAACGTTATTCGTATATGCAAATGAGTGGTTGCCACCACAACACCCCCTCCCAAGATTTGAAGTCATACAGATTTCAATATCTTTTTCTTTTTGGGTTTACCATCAATCGTTCATTAAATTTTATTTTCCTACCTGATCTTCGAGGTTCAGGTGTATATTGAGGCGGTTCCAAATTAAAGGATTCGTATATGACATCTATGGTTTCCTCCTCTTCGACTGTTGTCGTATAATCATCATCTTGGATATGACGTTTTTTTATCTGATTTAGGTGCCTTTTATGTATACTCTGTGGACCTTTAATCATATATGTACAATCACCAATGCGTTTATCCACTACTCCACATTCCCAGTAAGATGTGTTATTCTTTAGCACTTAAAATATACTCGATCTCCCGAGTTATATTTCTTTCTTCCCGTGTGTGTAGTGTTTCGGATAATTGCCTGTCTTGGCAACAGTTTATCAAACGCTGATTTTACCTTTCTGGCAAACATTAGATCAGCTGGTGATATGTTTGATGGTGTACTAGGATGTGGTGTGATCCTATAAACTTGCAAGAATTGTTGCAAAGCTTTTTCTGTTGGTGTTCCAATGGATTTCTTTAACGCTCGTTTTAGCGTGTCCACGAACCTTTCCGCAAGGCCGTTCGACCTTGAAGGATACGGCGGAGTCGTGATGTTCTTCACTCGGAACGTGTCGCAAAATTCCTTAAACTCTGCGGATGTGAACTGCGTTCCGTTGTCAGTGACCAGTGTGTCTGGTACACCGAATCTTGCAAACAACTCGTGTAGGAACCCTATTGAGTTGTTCGTTGTTGGATTCCTGCAACGCATTACCTCCGGCCATTTTGTGTAACTATCCACTACAATTAAATAATAGTTTTCTCCTACTGGACCAGCGAAGTCCATGTGGATTCTCGACCATGGTTGGTCGGTTTTCGGCCAAGGTTGGTGTACTATAGGTAGGGATTTTGCTGCTAACTGGCATCCTTTGCATTTATTTATTGTTGCTGCTATGTCAGTGTCCATGTTACGCCAGTACACGTAGCTTCTCATTAACGACTTCATTCGATTTATCCCCGGATGTCCCGTATGGAAATCTCTTAACATCCTATTCTGCAATGTTTTGGGTATTACCACTCTCTCACTGTACAGTAACACATCGTTACATATGGAGAACACTTCCTGCACCTTTGTGTCCGTTATAATTTTCTCTTTTATGTCCCTTATGTATTCGTCTTTTCTGGCTTCCCTTTTAATGTCCGACAAAGTTACGGGTAGTTCCTTAATGATGTTTGCTACCATATTTTTTACTTCAACATTTGTCCGAATTGCTGCAATGACTGATTCTTCCAGATTGTGTTTCTGTGGTATCAGTCTTGACAGTCCATCCGCATGGCAAATCTTTTTTGATGCTAGATGTTGTAGCTGGAAATCGTAATTAAGTAAGATTGTACCCCAGCGCAGCAATCTATTTGCAGTGTATACCGGCAATCCTTTTTTTGATCCATAGATCGTGACTAACGGTTTATGGTCGGTTTCAAGTATGAATTGTCTACCATATAAATATCGGTGAAATTTAGTCACGGAAAAGATTATGCTCAATGCTTCTTTTTCGATTTGTGAATATGCCCTCTCGGCTGGTATCAGCGTTCTCGAAGCGTGCGCTATTGGTTTTCTAGACCCATCCGGCATAATATGTTGAATGCATGCTCCTAAGCCGTAGGAACTAGCGTCACTAGCGACGACTATTTTTAATTTTGTGTCAAAGTGCGTTAAGAATAATTCGGATGTTAGTGCGCTCTTTATTTTGTCAAAAGCGGTGCGACATTCTTGCGTCCTGTTCCAAGGCGTATCCTTTTTAAGCAGATTATTTAAGGGGGCTCGCAAGTTATGCATTCCTTCAATAAAAGATTGATAATAATTTGCGAGTCCTAAGAAACTCTGCAAGGTTGTTACGTTATCAGGTGCTGGCATATTTTTTATTTCCGCAGATCTGTCTGGGTCTGGACGTCGTCCATGTTTGTTTTATTATGTATCCAAGATACTTAATCTCGCTCATACAAAAGTCACATTTACTTCTTTTACTTTAAAGCCGAATTCTTGTATTCGAGTAAATACTTGTTTCAAATGTTCCTTATGTTCTTGTAGGGATTTGCTTCTGGCAACAATGTCGTCCAGGTATGCACATGCGCACTCAATACCACTTAGCATGGTGTCCATCGCTTGCTGAAAAATGGCAGGCGCTACTTTGATGCCAAAGGGCAATCGGTTGTATTTGTCTAATCTCTTATGCGTATTGATGCATAGTATTTTTGAGCAATTTTCCTCGACCGGTATTGGCAAATATGCGTCGCTCAAGTCTATCTTAGAGAAGATATTACCACCATTTAACTTCGTGAATATTTCCTCTGGGCTTGGTAGAGGGTAATGGTGATCTTTTAATAGGAAGTTGACCCCGGTCGAAAAATCTGCGCACACTCTAACTTCGTCATTCTTTTTCTTTACGTATACGGTGGGGGCTGCCCACTCGCTGTGTTCTATTTTTGATAGAATTCCTGTCTGTTCCAACCTATTTAATTCTTTATTAATCTTTTCCAACCCAGCGAACGGAACGTTTCGCTTTTTTCTAAAAATTGGGCTGGCGTTTTCTTTAAGTTCAAACGAGGCCTTGAATTTATTACAACGACCTAAGTTAGTCGTGAATGCTTCAGGAAATAATTCTTTTCAATCGTCTTTTATATTTACTGTTGTTGGAGAAGAACATTCTATTTTTTTACAGAATGTACAGATTGGCTTATCCCATAGACCAAATTTCTCAATTAAATCTATTCCAAACAGATTTTCACTATTTTTCAGTACGAATATTTTTAATTTCTTCGTAATCCCTTTTAATTTTATCGGAAGGACAACTTTTTCAAATTTTATACAACCACCAGTTACCGTCCGAGCTGATTTACTCGTTTTCATCATGGTTGGTTTTTTACCCAACTTTTTCCATGTATTCAGGTTTATAATAGAAATATCGGAGCCGGAGTCGAGTTGTAACTTTATTGGTGTTTTAAATATTTCAACTTTTACGTATTTTCGCCGAGCTTTGTCTAATTTTGTATTTGATTTTGTTTGCTGTACTCTCTTTCTGGTGTAATCTTTATATCTGCAGCAATCGCTTTTGTGTCCCACCTTCTTACACATGTAGCATTTTTTCTTCTTATGAGGACAATCTGATTCCCAATGCTTTTCTGCACATCTCTTACAGTTATATCTAGGAAGAGGCTTGTTATATTCTGTCCTATATTTATGGTTATTAGGATTGTAATATCCCGTTCCATTTCGATTGCTTTTCTTTGTAAAGTTCTTGGTTGGTGTGTATGGTTTTCTAACTTTTCTTACATATGCCACTCCGGATTCTGCTATATTTTTTGAATCCTTTTTTAGTGTAATGGCCCTTTCACAATCCTCTGCTAGTTTCGTGAGGGTTAAATCTTGCTCAGATTCCGCTCGTCTGCGTATTTCTGCATTTTTTGTGGAAACTAACCCTTGTGCGAATATTAGACATTTAAAATCTTCTACCGTTAGTTCCGCAAGCCTAAAATTATCGCAGTTTTTATTGACAACTGATGCGTATGTCAAATAATCTTGGTTGTCCATCTTTCTTAGATTCATGCACAGCCATCTTTTATGAAAAAGAGATATATTTGGATTAAATAATTCTTTTAGTAATTTCACAGCTTCCATGAACTCTAATTCCGCAGTTTTTTTATGTAATATGTAATCTATGAATTTGCTGTGTTCTGATGTACCCAATTTCCTGAGTAAGAGGCTCACTTTCTGGCTATTTGGCCAATTTTTGCAGTCCAGTTGAAAGACATCCTCGTATCTTGTATAGTATGCTTCAAAAGTCTTTCCTTCCTCCGGCACATAATTAAATGTGTCCATACTATTAAAGATAGTTTTATGGGAGAAATTAACACTGTCGACATTTTCTCGATTACTCTTTAGTAGTTCCAGTGTTTTAGCAAAACGTTCACTTTGTCTTTTCTCGCGGTCAGCTTGTGCCTGTAAAAATTGCATGAACATTTTTGATAAGTCTTCCATTTTTTTTTTTTTTTTTTTTTTTTTTGTGACGTTTTACTGTATTATCCGTTATCCAGTGACAACTTAAAAAAAAAATCCTTTCCTTGAGCTTTAATTTCTAGCTATGGTATTTCCTTTTAGTACCGCCGCCAAACAAATTATTAATTAAAAGATTCATTTAGTTGTAGTTTTGCTAACGGGGAGCAGTAATTAGAATCCACTGGTGAACTTTTTTTTTCGTAGGTTACTTCCTTGCTTTTCGTAATACGAGTCTGACCTGTCGTTTTGCGACAGAACAAAATCCGCTTTTCGTTTGCAAGTTGGTCCTTTAGTAATACAAAACAGATTTGTCGTTTAGCGACAAAACAAAAATTCACTTTTACATTCGTTTGCAAGTCGGATTCCCAGAAAACGGCGTCAATTGTCGCTTTTACCACGTTCGAGTTTGTTTTTTTTTCACTTAAGTTGAAACTTTTCTTTAGCGTAAAATCCGTTTGCTCGTCAACACATTCCATTGTACTTTTTTTTTAATAGTTCTTCGTCAAACTGTTATATTTGACGCTTCATATCTCGTCGCCAACTGTTGTGGTTGCAAGGTTGAACAATAATTATTGAGGAATACAATGAAGACGCAAACAACAAGGATAATGCAATAATAAGTGTATTACAGAAAAGGTATAGTTACAGTATGTACAAATGAAGGTGTCGAGTCAGAGAGTCTTGGTGGGAGGACATGTACGCTCTTCGGCGTCACTTCCGGTGGCATTTAGGTAACACACACTTAGGCCAACCTAGGCTTGCCATTTATAGTGTAAAGTTATTCGTATATGCAAATGAGTGGTTGCCACCACAACACTATTATATATTTTTAATGTTATTATATGTATATATATATATATATATATATATATATATATATATATATATTTTCTCATCCTTCCGTTTTTGCTGGACATAGGGCATCCTGCCGGATGCCAGACATTCGCGAGCTATTTCAGGCACTTCAGCCTAGAGAGCATTTTAAGGTTCTAACTGCCCGTTTAAGTGCAATTAGTTGTATTTCTCTTGCACTCGGTTATACATTCCTGTATATATTCGTAAATGCGTCTATGTGTTCTTGATGAGCATCGGAATACAATATATGGTGATTGATGGATTCTTTTCCCGAGTTTATCAAATAATCTACCGTGTGTTTTATATATATATATATATATATATATATATATATATATATATATATATATATATATATATATTCGTAAATGTGTCTATGTGTTTTGATTGACACGTACTCCTCCCGAGTTTATCAAATCATCTACTGTGTGTTTTATGACAGCGCATGTCTAATGAACCAAAGAAGATGAGACAGAAGTGAACCTGTATTGTTTCTTGAATATCTACGCCTTCTGATCTACATACGTTAAATGGTATTCAGCACCCTATATTGACAAATAGGAAAACAAATACGTCTTTGATTGATGTATATGCACATTGTGATAGTTGTATCTTATAGCTTTTATCGTTTGTTCCAATAAATTGTTTATTATCTTTACTGTGTAATCATTCTAATTTATAATTTACGAAAATACCACGACATCACACTTTACAGAAATTATATTCTTATAATAATATATAATGAGTTATAATAATGTATAATCATATATAATAATCTATCCAACACAATTAAAATTGACTTTAAAGTTAATCTGATTCTGTATTTCCTTATATGGATGATTCCTAATAACAACGGAGTGATTTCGAATCTTTTCCTGACCAATAATTGTTGACACATTGTATTTATAATTACTAGTTACAACCGTGCAGTGGTGTTGCCTGGGAAAATGAAATAAGTCACGAAACGTTTGCCTTCACACTTAATTCCTTTTACACACTTTAATAGGGTTTTTACCAATTTATATGTATTAGCTATATTTTTATTAATTATTCACTGTAGAAATAATAAGTAACATCGAAACGTTCGTGTTATTTCAAAAGTAAGAAATAAATCATCGCAGCAACGACATATAAACGGATAGGCCAGGAGTTATTTGTGTATTTAAATTGTAGTAGAAACGGGGCAGATGTTGTAATTCGTCAAAATAAGTAATTAGTTAAGGATAAAAATGAAATAATATTTAAGCAACGCAAAGACGTGCGTATGTATATTTATTGAAACGGTGGTCTTGTTTCTTAATACACCGAAATGCGTAATTGTAGATTCGTAAGTAATTGTTGTAAATAGCACGAAACGTAAAAATACATTATTTGCTCTTACATCGTATAAGTCAGTAAATATAATGATAAAAGCAAAAGAAAAACATTAGATTCCGCAACGCGGGATATAATCAGGAACCTTTCATTTTTAGTCTAACATGTTCAGTTTATGACATCATTAGAACACTTTAATAATGAAGCCTTATAGCCGAACCCGTTGGCGATTTTACAAGCATGAGCATCATCATCATCAGCAGCATCATCATCATCATTACGACTACTGGTGCAGTGTAAATAGCTGAGAACTCGATCATGCCGATAAGAAATAACGTAGCTAAAAAAGGTATCCGGGTGTAAATGTAATAAATTGTTTCGAATACAAACGTGAATACAAAAGAAAATTCGGATTAATTATGTAAATAACCAGTAAAATAAAGTCAACTGTAAACAAACGATTACAAAAATATTAATATATGAATTGATATATTACGATCGGTCATAAGAAATAATTGAAAATGAAGATGGATAGTCGAACTGATCGACGATTGCAGAAGCAGCAGCAACATTGTGTTGTTGTCTATCAAGTAAAATAAGAATCCCATTGACAACTGTAGACTATTATGCTTTGTAAATATATGTGTTTAATATTTCTTATGAAACTAAATCAAAGGCATTTTCCAGATAGTAGTAATGTAAAAATATGGTAGGAACATGAAATGTTGATATTATGCAATATTTTTATTCATGAATACACTCGGTTTAAGAAAATACTTTCATGTTGGAAAGACAGTAATATCGTATTCTTTATTTCATCACTTTGCAGCCTCTTAACTGTACACAGTTATAGATGTTTTGCTGAATTGGTGTCTTAATATCTTGCTTTGCCTTACAAATATAATAATTAGTTGGGAAATATTACGTTTAACTGTCTCAGCCGTCAAAAATTATATTAGTGTGGAGCATCTGAGACATTACATGCTCTATCAATTAACAATGGAAATTCAGCTGCAGAAGCTACAAGGAATATATGAACTGTCTATAGGATAAATGTTCTGAATGATCGAAAATGTTGACAGTGGTTTGCAAAATTTTCTTCTGGAGACTTTGCTTGTCAGATCGGCGACGTGCCGGAAGGTCAAAATCAATTGATAAAGACGCCATTAAACACGCTGTTGAAGTCAATCTAAAGTTAAACAGCAGAGTAGTGGCTCAACAATTCAATACAACCCATACCACAATCATTTCATGCCTTCATAAGTTAGGAAAAGTTTAAAAACTTGGACTCTGGGTCCCCCACGATTTGACCGATGCTCAACGAAGTCAAAGATTGACTGTTTGCATATGTTTGCTTTCCAGTTATCATTGAGAACCATTTTTTGAAAGAATTATGAATGGAGATTAAAAATGTTTTCTTTACTAAAATACCCAACGCAAAAGACAATGGTTAGACCGAAACCAGTTCAACAGCCTGTTCCAAAACAAAGACTACACCCAAAGAAGGTTATGCTTCCTTTTTTATAGTGGGACATGAAAGGACTGATTCATTATGAGTAAATAGAGCCTAATCAAACAATCACATCAGTAAAATAGTGTTCGCAGGTGAATGATCAAAGAATTGATCTATCAGAAAAACGACCAGAATTACTCAATAAGAAGGGGGTAGTGCTTCAGCATGATAACGCGAGACCTCACACAGCAAAACTAACTCTAGAAAATGTCATAAGTTTCAATTGGAAAGGTTTGCTTCACCCGCCGTATTCACCTGACATTGTTCCATCCAACTACCATATATTCCGGTCGTTGCAGCATCATTTAAACAATACCATTTATGAAAATGACGACAAATCCAAACATGACCTAAACTTGTTTTTCTCTAAATTGTTGGAAGAAGGCATCAAAATACTACTTGATCGTTGGGCAGAGGTCATAGAAAATGAGGGAAATTATTGTAAAATTTACAAATGCCCTAATGTGAATTTTTTAGATAAAATAAATGTGTTGGACAAAATCGACATTACTTTCTTTCCAACCTTATATAAGGATGTGCTCAAAGTGCATGGAAAGGAAATGCGACCATTATATTGTATGCGCGCACGAAACCTAAGCATCACCATATTGTTAAAGCAAATACATAAAAAAAACATTACATAGTAAATGAGAACACACAAAAACGTTTAGTAAATGTATTTGAGAAAACAAGATATTTGATTGTTTTTAGTTTTAATAAGAAGAATTAATAATTATAAAAATGTTATCTACCTTATAAGCGGGTAAATTATTTTTAAGTGTATCCTCCTGAAGCAAATATAAATATATTACTTTTATTTTATTCGATAATTTAATGTGTAAAGCGAGTTTGTCGATTTGGGCAGCATTACTTGTTCATACTTTACGTTGTTTTTATTTTCTAAGCTAATGAGAAGTACATTCGAGCATTTGACATTAAAATGTAATTCACCACGAAACATTATACGGTCTTTCGACGTCGGATAAGGAGATTTCCTTGTTCTGATTACGTTTTTTACCACAACGTTTGCAGTCTGTGAAGGGACTAAATAGTGTTACGAGCGGAACCTCCACGATGTGAAAGCATTACTATATCTTAAGGCATGTCAGAATCGTATATAGTTAAGGAATAGAATAAGGAGTCAACCACTTTCTGTAGACTTAGAGTAATCTAACACTTTTTTTCCGGTAACATTAGCAACATATTAGATACACATTAAAGATTCGGAGTTTAAGTCAGTCCGATGAGCTTATCGAAAAAAGGAGACGATCATTAACTTCAACCGTAACACAATAAGTCACGAAAAGAATAAAACGTTGTTCTAGAACTGTAAAAGTAACAAGCTATTTTTTTGCACATTGCGACACATGATCAGAAAGAAAGGTAATAAACAAGGACTCGATCACCAATTCTAATAGACAGTTGTGCCGTTTGCATAGATATCAGCTAATAATCTCTGTATACGATCTGGAAGATTATTAAAGATTTAGAAAAAAGGTGGTACCCAGAAGATAAGATTGGGGTACACTGGGTGTGTTGATCTGGCCTTCAGAGTTATGCCCATGAAACAAACTATATTTATAGTTTCATAAGATAAAAGATTTGATAGTTCATAAAGCATTGCCAGATATGATATAGCTATCAAGTGTGTGTGGCCAAAATTCATGCAAGAGCCTATGAAATATATTTGCTATGTCGAGAGCATTTGTAATAGCAAACAAAACACTCTCATTGAAAAATTCACTGATCCTATCGTATATTACAGTAAGAAAGTCAGTAGATTATTTATATTGTTTATTCTCAATAAATGAGGTAATAAAAGCTGTATTCCCATAACACAGGAATAATTAAACAAAATATACAGTTGGTTTCCCTCTGTAATTGTTACATTTCAGTTGATATTCGTAACTGAACTGACAACCTTTAAATGCACGAAGAAATGATGACGTCTGAGAGCAAAGCATCAAACACACACAAGTAATTTTGAACTATCTGGTGTCGGCATCTAAATACCTTTATTGTACATGTTTGAAAAGGAATTGTTTCAAAATCGAATAAGTCGTTATGAATATAATAATGGCATCGTTCTTATCTGAAAAGTCGCATTTGTTTAATTTATTACAATAACATTTAGAAAACATCTATTTTACGATAAAAAATGCTTTTAATTAAAAATGAAGAGGTCGAATGACTAATTACAGTAATACACTCATGTTAGTTATTAAAACGGATATGTTGTGCTCAAATGAAAAAGAAGGCGGTAGATTAGCAACCGTAGTATTTTTACGGGTTCTGCTTTTTAATATAATACCTTCAATTAATATAACGACGAAAACATTCATTCAACGTATTTAATATTCTAAAGCTCATTATGATCCTCGTTATGTGATTGCTTTTTGAGACTGATTATGTAGTGAAATCCTCGAAAAACATTGAAAAGAAAAGCGTTTGTTATAACCTTGTCTATATTAGTGGTATAACAGTATGTGTGCATCCTTCAGGTGGTTATCTCCTTTTAAGTTATGTCACCGAATAACGGCTATGCTTATAATTTGACATATTGTATCTTGTAAAATAGGGTAAATGGATAAAAGACATTTAATAACGTATAGAATTTACAAGCTTTTTAACATAAAGATTTATTAATCAATACATATTAATATTTAATTAATATCTGACAAGTCGCTGATATTTGTGAATTTCCTTTCATAATTTTTTATTTTTAGAACAACACAACTTTTTCTCTTTCACTTCTCAACCTAATTCTAATAAAATAAAAGTTAATTATTCAAAATGAATCTAATAAATGCAAAGTTCATTATTCAAAATGATTCTAATACATTTAAAGTAAATTATTCAAACTGATTATAACAAATTTAAAGTTAATGATTAAAATGATTATAGTGAATGTAAAGTTAATAAATCAACATGATTATAATAAATGTAAAGTTAATTATTACAAATGATTATAACAATCTAAAGTTACTTATTCAAAATAATTATAAGACATTTAAAGTATATTATTCAAAATGATTATAATAAATGTAAAGTTCCTTATTAAAAATAAGTATGATGAATTAAAAGTTAATAATTAAAAATGATCCTGATGAATTGAAAGTTACTTATAAAAATGATTATAATAAATTAAGAGTAAATTATTCAAAATGATTATGATAAATGTAAAACTAATTATTCAAAATTATTATAAACAACTTAAAGTTAATTATTCAAAATAAGTACTATACATTTAAAGTTAATTATAAAAAATGATTATAATCAATTTAAATTTAATTATTCAAAATGGTTATAATAAATGTAAAGTGAATTTTTTAAAATAATTATAATAAATTTAAAATAAATTATTGAAATAATTATAATATATTCAAAATAATTATAACAAATTTAAAGTTATTAATTCGAAATGATCATGATAAATTTAAAGTTAATTATTCAAAATGATTATAATATATTTAGAGTAAATAATTCAAAATGATTATGATAAATGTAAAATAAATTATTCAAAATTATTATAAACAACTTAAAGTTAATAATTAAAAATGAGTACTACAAATTTAAAGTTAATTATTCACAATGATACTAATACATTTAAAGTTTATTATTCAAAATTATTCTAAAAAATGTAAAGTTAATTATTCAAGATGATTCTTATACATTTTAAGTTAATTATTCAAAATGATTATAGCAAATTTTAAGTATATTATTCAAAATAAATATAATAATTTTTACGTTATTTATTCAAAATTATTATAATAAATGTGAAGTTAATTTTTAAAAATGATTATAATAAATATAAAGTTAATTATTCAAAATGATTATGATAAATGTAAATTATTAAAAATGAGTATAATATATGTCAAGTTAATTATTCAAAATGATTATAATAAATGTAAAGTTTATTATACAAAATGATTATGATGAATGTAAATTACATTTTTTAAAATGATTCTAATAAATGTAAAGTTAATTATTCAAAATGATTCTAATAAATGTAAAGTTAATTATTTAAAATAATTTTAATACATGGAAAATTAATTATTCAAAATTATTCTACTAGATGTAAAGTTAATTGTTAAAAATGATCATAATGAATTAAATGTTAATTATTCAAAATGATAACAATAAACTTAAAGTTAATTATTCAAAATGATCATAATGAATGTAAAGTTAATTATTCGAAATAATTATAATAAACTTAAATTGAATTATTCAAAAAGATCATAATAAATGTAAAGTAAATTATTCAAAATGATTATGATAAATGTAAAGTAAATTATTCAAAATGATTATGAGAAATGTAAAGTAAATTATTCAAAATGATTATGATAAATGTAAAGTAAACTATTCAAAATGAGTATAATAATTGTAAAGTTAATTATTCAAACTGATAATGATACATTAAAACTAAATTATTCAAAATGATTATGATAAATGTAAAGTAGATTATTCAAAGTGATTACAATAAATGTACAGATTATCTTTCTGAATGATTATTATGAATTAAAAGTTAATTATACAAAATGATTATAATACATGTATAGTTTATGATTCAAAATTATTATGATAAATTTAAAGTTAATTATTCAAAATTATTACAATAAATTAAAGTTAATTATTCAAAAGAATTATTATACATTTTAAGTTAATTATTCGAAGTGATTATAATAAATGTAAAGTTAATGATTCAAAATGATTATAATAAATGTAAAGTTTATGATTAAAAAGTATTATAATAAATGTAAAGTCAATTATTCAAAATGATAATAATAAATGTAAAGTGTATTATTCAAAAGTATTCTAAAAAAATAACTGTCAATTGTACAAAATGATTATTACAAATTTAAAGTTTATTATTGAAGATGATTATAATAAATGTAAAGTTAATTATTCAAAATGATTATAATAATTGTAAAAGTAATTATTCAACATGGTTCTAACAAAGTATTAGTTAATTATTCAAAAGTATTATAACACATTTTAAGTAAATAGTTCAAAATGATTATAATAAATTTAAATGTGATTATTTAAAATGATTATAATAACTCTCAAGTTCATTATCTAAAACAATTATAATAAATTCAAGTTAATTATTCAACATGATTATGATAAATTTAAAGTTAATCATTCAACATGATTATGATAAATTTAAAGTTAATTCATATAAATGATTCTAATAAATGTAAAGTTAATTATTGAAAATGATTCTAATAAATGTAAAGTTGATCATTCAAAAAGAACATTATAAATGTAAAGTTAATTATTCAAAATGATTCTAATTAATTCAAAGTAAATTATTCAAAATGATTATCATAACTTTTAAGTTAATTAATAAAAATTATTACAATAAATATAAAGTTAATTATTCAAAAGGATTATTATAAATGTTATGTTAATTATTCAAAGTGATTATAATAAATGTAAAGTTAATCATTGAAAATGATCATAATAAATGTAAAGTGTATGCCTCAAAATGATTATAATAAATGTAAAGTCAATTATTCAAAATGATAATAATAAATGTAAAGTGTATTATTCAAAATGATTATTATAAATGTAAAGTTAATTATTCAAAATTATTATGATAAATGTAAAGTAAATTATTTAAAATGATTATAATAAATGTAAAGTTAATTATTCAAACTGATAGTGATACATTAAAACTAAATTATTCAAAATGATTATGATAAATGTAAAGTTAATTATTCAAAGTGATTACAATAAATGTACAGTTTATCTTTCTGAATGATTATTATAAATTAAAAGTTAATTATACAAAATGATTATAATACAGGGTGTTTCAAAAGTCTTGGGAACATAACGATTTTTAATAACTCAAAAACTATTAGGAGTTGAAAAATGAAATTGGTAAAGTTTCAAGTTTTGTGAGGAATCTTCAAAGTTGCTCAATATGAGCACCATTTGTCACACGGCAGACATCTAGTCGATAGTCCATTTCCTGCCAAACGCGTTCCAGCATCTTGACGTCAATGGTTCCCACAACTGCCGTTACTCGAGCCTTTAGTTCGTCAATATCTCTTGGGGCGGCACATAGACTTGTTGCTTGACAAAGCCCCAAAGGAATAAGTCACACGGGGTAAGATCTGGAGACCTAGGAGGCCAGGGCATGAGAACGTCATCACCTCGCCCAGATCTCCCAATCCATCTACCAGGCAGCCTTGTGTTAAGAAACTGCCTTACTCTAAGACTCCAGTGTGGTGGTGCACCATCTTGTTGAAAAATGAAGTCATCAGATTCTGCTTGTTCCAACTGAGCCATTAACCAGTCTTCCAGCATGTTGAGATAGGATTCACCAGTGATAGTTGCCTCTTCAAAGAAGAACGGTCCATAGACACCTTTCTTGGAAATTGCACAAAACACGTTCACTTTTGGTGAATCTCGCTCGTGCTCAAGAAGTTCATGAGGATTCTCAGTACCCCATATGCGAGTGTTATGCTTCTTAACTTTGCCATTCAGATGGAAGGTCGCCTCATCGCTAAAAACAAGCCGGTCATCAAAGCCGTTATCTTCCAACTTCTCTTGCATTGCAATGCAAAAGTCACGGCGAAGTGGCTTATCAGTGTCCTTCAACTTTTGGACCAACTTGAGCTTGTAAGGTACCATTTGCAGTCGTTGCTGAAGTTCCCTGCTGGCTCTTCTCACTGATTTACGGGGGCTCCGCTGAAAGGCTGTCCGAACTTGCTCAACTGCATCTTCTGAAGTTGAAGGGCGACCTGTTCGCTTACTTGGGCACAAACACCCATCTTTCACAAATTTAGCATGCCACCTGACAATGGATTTCCTTTCAGGGGATTCTTTTTTAAATTTCCTGCGAAATGCACGCTGAACACATGTCCACGATTCAGTCTTTGCAAATTGGAGAACGCAAAATGCCGTTGTCTTGTTTAGAGAACATCATTACTGCACCTGGAAAGATAACACGGAAGTCATTAGTATGACCAAAAACTTGATTAAGCAAGCTTTAAACTGGCACCAGTTTCATTTTTCTACCTGGAATAGTTCATGAGATATACGCATTTGTAATGTTCCCAAGACTTTTGAAACACCCTGTACATTTAAAGTTTATAAATCTAAAATTATTATGATAAATTTAAAGATAATTATTCAAAATTATTACAATAAATTAAAGTTAATTATTCAAAAGGATTATTATAAATTTTAAGTTAATTATTGTAAATGATTATAATAAATGTAAAGTTAATCATTCAAAATGATCATAATAAATGTAAAGTTTATGATTCAAAATGATTATAATAAATATAAAGTCAATTATTCAAAATGATTATAATAAATGTAAAGTGTATTATTCAAAATGATTATGATAAATGTAAAGTTAATTATTCAAAAATATTCTAAAAAAATAACTGTCAATTATACAAAATGATTATTACAAATTTAAAGTTAATTATTGAAGATGATTATAATAAATGTACAGTTAATTATTCAAAATGATTATAATAATTGTAAAGGTCATTATTCAACATGGTTCTAACGAAGTATAATTTAATTATTCAAAATTATTATAAAAAATTTTAAGTTAATAGTTCAAAATGATTATAATAAATCTCAAGTTCATTTTTAAAGCAATTATGATAAATTTCAAGTTAATTATTTAACATGATTATGATAAATTTAAAGTTAATTCATATAAATGATTCTAATAAATGTAAAGTTGATTATTAAACATGATTCTAATAAATGTAAAGTTGATTATTAAAAAAGAACATTATAAATGTAAAGTTAATTATTCAAAATGATTCTAATAAATTCAAAGTAAATTATTCAAAATGATTATCATAACTTTTAAGTTAATTAATACAAATTATTATAATAAATGTAAAGTGTATTATTCAAAAGGATTATATTAATTTAAAGTAAATTTTCCAGATTATTATAATAGATTTAAAGTAAATTATTCAAAATGATTATAATAAATTTAAAGATAATTATTCAAAATGCTCATAATAAATTTAAAGTTAATTATTCAAAGTTATTATAATAAATTTAAAGATAATTATTCCAAATGTTTATAATAAATTTTAAGTACATTATTCAAAATGATTATAATGAGTGTATAGTTAATTATTACAAATGATTCTAATAAATGTAAAGTTAAGTATTCAAAATTATTCTTATAAATGTAAAGTTAATGATTATAATAAATTTAAATTTTATTATTCAAAATGATGATAATGAATTAAAAGTTACTTATTCAAAATGATTATAATAAATTTAAAGATAATTATTCAAAATTATTATAATACTTTCAAAGTTACCTATTCAAAATGATCTAATTAAATTTCAATTTAATTATTCAAAATGATTATAATAAATTTAAAGTTAAGTATTCAACACGATAAAGTAAAAGTTTATTTTTTAAAATGATTATACAAGTGCCCTTCTTACTTTCTGTTCCCAATGAACTCATTTCATTGAATTAACTTTAAAAAATATATTACGACAAAATTAAGTAATTTTCGTCAATTAACATTTCCAAAAGAACTCTTTTCCGAAATGAAAAAAAAAACATCATCGAACATCAGTTGGTGACATGTATTTATAAAATAATTGCAAAGGGAAATAATTGAATTATGAAAAAATAATTTTTAAAAATGTAAATAAAGATAGAGAGCAAAGGGTACATTCTTGGATTCTATTTTGATTTAGTTTTAACAAGCTCTGAAATGAACAGCGTTGTATAACGACAGTGGTTAAATGATCAACAACTTTGTTTTGAAATTGGTTTGAGTGAGGTAAATAGACACTAATTAAGAGTTTAACACATCAAAGGTTTTGAAGATATTTTACACAAAACAAACACTATTTTAGGGCAAGGTAAAAATACATGAAAAGAAAAAATGGCAAAATCTATTTTATTTTTAATAGCTGTTTATAAAAATAACTTCATTTCAAATAAGAACATATGTAAATAACGTGTATATGTTTATATAAATGAGGTGCATACACTTGCTGAAATATCCGTATCGGTAAAAGATAATGAGAATAAAAGACACGCGTAACGTTTAATTTCTTAAGAGTGGTAGAATAAGATCTCAGATGATGTAAATACAATGGATCATAGCGATAAGGTAACACAGGTGGGTTGATGAAAATACAGATTATGCAACTGAACTCTCCCTCTCTCTCTCTCTCTCTCTCTCTCTCTCTCTCTCTCTATATATATATATATATATATATATATATATATATATATATGGTACTTCTTACAGAAGGACCCGCTTTAAAAGTGATCGGCATCGGTGCTTTTCGGAGGTTTTCGTTAAACGCCGGACAGTGCCGAATGAATAATCCGTTGACTTACCTTCGTACAATAATACACGAAAGAGGCTAGATTCACAAAACAAACCTGCTGTATGAAACAAATATTAGGTTTAGCAATTAGGGTTGGAGTAGGTTCAACATTCAGTGGCACCATGTCAAAATTCATGTTGAAATCGCGATTCTATCAGTTTGTAAACTCAGCGTTTCATTCAGTTTGAAAGTTTAACTGTCGTTTGAGTTTTCGTCTATCTTCGGGTATTTCGGTTAGATATATAAAATAATGAAAATATAGTAGAATGTGACGTAACGAAATTACGTTTTAATGAATGGGAACACCACTAGTGTGTTTACTTGAATAATCGGTGTTTTCCTATTACTTATCTTTGATATCTTATTCAAATGAGATATAAATAAAATCTGTTGATGGTCTTGGATGCTATTTTTAAAATGGTAACACACATAATTTACAGCAATTAAAATATTTTATGCGATGAATAATATTTGTTGAAATAGATTTTACATAACTAAAGTTATGGGCGTAGAAATGTCTCTATTTATTAGATTTAAGAGATTTCTCTCAAATGATAACTATTGGCTCGAATAATGAGTATCACTTTTAATTTGTAAATATCATAAATAATGATTAATATATCATTAAGTTATGAGGTAAACAAACTTGTCTGTGCTCATTTAAGTGCAACTTTAATGAAAATTAATGTCGCGATCAACAATTCCTGTATATATTCATGTTCGAGATTCAATAACTCAAAAGAATGCATACAATCTTTTATAGATGTTCTTTTAATTTTTCGAGAATTAGAAGGTCAAGTCGTTGCTATTTAACGCGAATACTTTCCCACCTTTTGCAGCTAAAGCAATATATTTACATATTCTACAATATTACAAATCTTTCTAGTAATCCATTAGCTCGTTCACACTATCCAGTAGATTACTCGTCTGATTGTTGATTGTTGTGGCTTGTGAAACATTGGATATACGTTTGTTTTCACTTTAAGTTGGGTTGAGTTTTGTTTGCTTCTTATTTTTTATAAAACATATTTGAATTATGATATCGAAACCTCATCACCCTAATGACGTTTTAATGTAAATAATTTATAAGAACTGGGATAAATGATAAACAATATCCGAAGTTATAATTATAAATGTCTGATTAATTTGTTGTTTAAGTCCAGGACAATACGTATATTACCATGCACTAAAGACAACTATTAAATATATTTATGAAAAATGTATAGTTATACGAGTTACAGCAAGATGACTACTGACTTAAATATTACACATGTCAGCTGCTTAGACATTTCTGTAAATTGTGGATAAAAGAAGTTCATTTTGGCAGGCTGTTTGAAACGTTTGGAAAGTATTTAACAAATAGATTTATTGATTTTAAGATGTTCTAAGGAAGACAACACAGTAATATGTGTGTGTATATATATATATATATATATATATATATATATATATATATATAAAATTGAAATAAAAGCCAAATTAGCAATACAAGATTAATTTATTTATTTTTTTTTTCTTACATTAATCCTATCGATTACGGAATAAAATTCCTTCTTCAGGGGTGACCAGTATTGAGTCATTTTTTTTATTCCGTAATCGATAGGATTAATGTAAGAAAAAAAAAAAAAATTAATCTTGTATTGCTAATTTGGCTTTTATTTCAATTTTATTAACTTTCCATGCAATACTTTAAACTTGAACGAAAACCACACACATTACTCGACAGCGAGCCAACGCATCCCTCGTTCGACACCGGTTTTGAATCCTCCCCGCCATTTCATAACATCAAGTCGATGACGTCGTACCATGAAGGACGTTTATCAAATTAACAAAGAAATAAGTTTCTTTATTCTTGTTTTTTGATAAGAAAAAAAAAATGACTCAATACTGGTCACCCCTGAAGAAGGAATTTTATTCCGTAATCGATAGGATTAATGTAAGAAAAAAAAAAAAATAAATTAATCTTGTATTGCTAATTTTGCTTTTATTTCAATTTTATTAACTTTCCATGCAATACTTTAAACTTGAACGAAAAACACACACATTATATATATATATATATATATATATATATATATATATATATATATATATATATATATATATATATACATATATATATATATATTGATAGGCTCCTAGGTGTCGATATAATACTTAGTAAATGTAAATGGTAGATACAAGAGGGTACTCTTTTCAGGCTATTTGAAACGTTTGGAATGTATTTTACAAAAAGAGTAACTTCTGCTTACGCTCTTCATGAAACACATTTTACTGATTTAAAAAAAACATTGTTTAATGATATTTAATCTCAACCAAAGGAGGGCGCCACCGTAAACGTAACAGGCTACTGAGGATAATGGATTAGCTTTAGAGGGACATTCTAAATTGGGAGTTGTGCAGCGAGATGTCTGTTTCATGGCATGTTTGTTTTGTTATAGAGTGGGTTTGACAAGGTGGGGGTTTGTTAGGTGCCAATACGCTCACACACCCAGTTAATTAATGGCGACCTGGCCCATGGGGGTAGTGGCCCTGGGAAAGCCCACCGTAGATAAGTGCAGTGTTCCTTTCAATGCGCGACATGGCACATGCAACTACCAACGGTATTATGCAACTGATGATGGGGCAGCCAAGGTTTTGGGATGCTGTACTGTCAGTCGAAAAGGGCAGCCAGACAAGCTATCTAACCTGTACCCCCAACCTGTCGGAACAAGAGCGACCCCGACTGGTCATGTAAGGCTTAGTGACGAAACATCTTTCAAGAAGTTTTCAAAATAGAGAGAAAGAGAAACGGTGTTCATTGTCCTAGTGAGAAAATGAAGCCACTGTGTGTATTTGAAGCGTCCCAGCGCTGGCACATCTGCGCCTGGCGAATACACAAAGTAGGAGTGCGAGGGCCAGCGATAGGTAGAACCTAAAGATTGTGTAACAAAAACAAAAAATAATGTATATACATATATATATATATATATATATATATATATATATATATATATATATATATATATATATATATATATATATATTGATAGATTCCTATGGTTCAATATAATACTTTATATTCAAACGTAAAGTAATAGTTTTCATAATCACGTGAGGGAATGTTACTAATTTTAGAATATATTACAAAAAACTATAATATTTCTTCTAATAAACCAATGAAATATTGAAACAATTTAATACTTTCATTATATAAATAAACTATATCTAAATTAATATATGTTAATGATATGATATTGACATTTTTAGTGTCAGATTTTTGTAAATGAAAGGATGAAAGATATGGATGTATATAGATGTACCAAAATACATATTAAATAATAATTCATCATGATGTGAGAATGCATGCGCCTTTTCGGCCGGTGCGTCAATTCTAAGGTAAAAGTTAAAATTATGTTACTTGTGATTCTTCAATACAATGACCCGAACATTTATGTTTAGAGTTCTTATTACTTTGTATTATATGTAAAAAATACAATAAAGTGTGTGATGCCATCTCTATGTCAATCGCTTTTTCAAGTTTTCGGTTGAAATGTGATTTTCATCGGTAAACTCGATGATTTAGTAAACGTATCTTATTTTAGTGCCATCCGATCATCTCTATTAACGTCTCTGTTAATTGAAAGTTCTGTCAAGCAGAAGTTCGAAAGAGAATCTTAATTCTTATATAATTTTAAATAATAATTGCTGCAATGGCACGCTTAACGTTTATATAGAATTTGTGTTGGCGTTTTAAGTTTTATTTGTCCCTATCAATTTCATCGGTCTAGCACGCTTCCATTTAAAATTACAATTTACTACTACTACTACTACTACTACTACTAATGATAAAAATAATAATGATAATAAATCAGTACAATAATAAAATTACATTTTTGTAGATGACCTTAGAAATACACGGGAAATCAATACAATAGACTTACATAATAAGTACATAATGGGAAGGGAATTTAGAACGGTGAAAACATACGCAACTTATTAGACGATAGTTGGCGAATCAGTAATAGGTTTCCTTACATTGTAATATGTATTAATTTTTTAACAACAAAAAATGTTATTTAACAATTACCAAACAAAACATTTTTTGGTAAACTTCGAACAATGAAACAGAAAATCTCTCAAGCGTACACAACTGATTGTTTTATATCTTGGGGTATTTTGAAAACTATTCTCATCTTGGTGGTACGTATGTTCCTGAAGTGTCGACTGTTGTAACCCTCGTCCTTCTTTGAGGTTTACATCGTCCGAAACGTTGTGAATACAACAACTAACTGTGAATAGGAGTCTGACACGAATACTACAAATTAGCAATCCGCATCTGATCAATTACGTTCTCGGATTTTTGTTTTTACTTTCCGTTATTTTAAATTTCTCAGCTAATCTGAGACATGTATTATTTTTTAACAAATAACAGTCATATTTGCACGTGAAACTTTGTATAGCTCAGTCCATTTTATTTTCTTTATTTGAAGTAGAACATGGACCTTTGGTTTACTTTTCGCAGACTCGTAACTCTCGCTTCCCTTATTTTGTCCTTTAGTCCTCACACACAATAGGAGATGTTTCTGATAAAGGGATAATAATTGCTGTTTTCCTGGTCGTAATCTATTGATCTAACACTTATTGTTGGCTAGTTTTTAACTTTGAAGTAATATTTTTATTTTTTAGTTCCTTACATCACGTCGCTTTTTGCTTTGTCTTGAGCGATTTCCATACAGAAAAAAATCTACCGAAACCTATTAAACTTCGAATAATTTACGCGACGGAAATAAGTATTCCCCTCAGAATAGTATGAACACGAACAAAGTAAATGCACACATTTTTTACGGTTTTGTTTTGAACATTCACATTTTTCAAGTGTTTCAATTTTAAACTAGTTATTTAGAGTCAGCAAATACTGAAACGAATATATTTCTCCGATTTGAAAAAAAGGGAAAAACAATAAAAATATGCAAAATGTTTAGATAAGTAATTATAATTATACTAGTATTTTCAGTTTACTCACATTTCAATCAAAGAAGATCAACGGTTACAAAGGCGGACACGTTTTGAATATAACAACCAAAACTTGAATAGTAGTCAGAATAAGATATTTCTGAAGTGCCCCGATGATGTTATTATTTTGTTGGTACATTAATCTAATGACTCTTACCCTAAAGATATAGAAACAAAAGCGGCATCTGCTATTCACGAATACACCCTGAGTTCTAAAAACATATAGGAATTAGCATAATTTATCTGGGGTGCCTCGCAGATGTTACTATTTTGTTGTTACATAAATCGTATGATGTTGTTTATGCGAAACGAACGTAAAGAAAAAGGAGTCAGTATGTTTCAGTATTAATAATGAAGTTAGTATATTACAATAGCACAACTACAATTTTCATTTTCAATAAATCTAGAATGCGGTAGGAAGAAGGCAACAGTCATTTTCTCGATCAAAAATGTACAGTAAGCTACAGCGGAAATGAGTATAATAAACATTAAACACACGTAGTGTTTATGTCATTCCCGATCCAGCAACATTAAGGCCCCGGTGTGATTGGCAGTGGTAAGAGTAGATATACGTATGCGCGTAAAAATGGCTGCCAGACTTTTTGAAAGGCTTTTTTTCTTTACAGCCGCAAAGTCATCCAGCCAGAAAAAATGAGTTGATAACGTGACGCATGTTACGGAAATGAAAATCGTCACTGATGAAAAATATATGGTAACTGCTATCAAAATATACGGTTACTAGAATACACAAATATATGGTTTCTGGAATCGTAATACTACTTGAAAAGTTTGACTACAAATGATTAGTACATAAATATATATATTTATATATAATGGTACCTTTCAACAGACACATTGTCAAGGGAAACGTCGGCGAATATCGCTTAAAAACGTGGAAAAGAATAACGTTGAGAGAAAGAAAAAACAGAAAAACATCATAATTGTATTAAGAAACCTTTGATTGAAATCATTCTTGAGATTTTGGGTGTGTCCGGAGAGATGGACTATTGGGAATACGCCTACCAGTATTGCATTTACTAGTAATACTAAACACACTAAATATGTATAGACTAAAACGCAGATAAACACTTGTCATGCATTTCGTTTAATATACTACTACTACTACTACTACTACTACTACTACTACTACTACTACTACTACTACCACTACTTATAATAACAATAATAATAATAACAATAATAATAATCATCATAATACTTATATCGCCCAAGAAAAGTGAGTCATTGACATTGAACCAGCATTGTACTGATAAAACAGAGAGATATAGAAAGAGAGAGAGATATGGAAAGGTAAGAGAGAAGATCAACTATAGGGAGAGTGTTAGGGTTAAAGCATGAAACCGCAATAAAACACCAGTTGAAATGTAAATAAAGCGAAATATAAGAACAACAATCAAAATTTCAATAACAAATTAAACGATTGTACTTTTTGCGATTGTTTGTTTAACCTGGAAATAGATGATTTTCTTGGTCAGTAATAAAAAAGATCAAAAATAGTAGGAAGTGAATTTCTTCTGAAAAAAGAAAACATTTTTATGATTCACTGGTGTGCCTGCTTCAAGAATGTCATTATATTGCGATTGATGTTACGGACAAATAGAAATGGAAGCTTTGGGGATTTGATTAAGACATATTTTAATCGATCTCTTTCCATAATAACGGTCTCGGCACCGCATTGGTTATCCGACAAATGAGTCGGATGATAAATGATACGGCTCATCACGTTTTGCGCAAATATCTTATTTCGAGTTTGTCTCTTGGGAAGTCGCCATCCATGAATACATCGATACAAAAATAGGCATGATACTTGTTTGACTGTTGAATTCTGTTATTTCTTTATCTCTTTCTACTTCAGAGAATATATAAATGTTTCCGCTGGGAAGGTGAATGTTTTACCTTGCTTTATATTAAACAACTATTTTCTTATCTTTTAAATCAGTTCTATACGTTTGGACGAATGTAGTACTATCAAGGCAATTATTGATTGGGATCACTTGAAAGGATATGTCGGCGTTTCAAAACATGCACAAAACAAAATGTTACTTGTTTCTGGAGAAAACAATTTGTATAACGTATAACACAAACTCAATTAATATATGTATATAAAAGATGTAACTTATGTACTTCCCTGTCCGCTAACTACAACCTTAAAATCTGATGGAAATAATATATTTCCTCTAAAGACTGTATTGAGGATATAAATATATATATGTATATATATTTTTGCACTCTTAAAGATGCATAGAAAAGTAGTAAACATTCTTTTACCTCTCGGGTTACCTACTTACTTGCCCCCCGGCGAAAGCAGATTTAGACACAATGCGTTTCTTAATCTGGATAAAATCCAGTTCTATGAAACAGGTACTATTGCCGGGGCAAAATTAACAAATGCCTTGGTGTAGAAAGAGTGTTTTTTTATTGACTGACGACGTAAAATATTATGTGTGATATCAGAACAAATACTACAGCTTTTTCTTAGTCAAAAGACACATACAGCCTGGTCGGTCGGCGGATTATTAAATATGAACCCTTGTTACATAACACCAAGTAGATTCACAAATGTTAACACATTTCACATATTCTTAACTGGATTATCTCTACAACAATAATATCACTGTAATTTTATTGAACGTTTTTAGGCCCAGACCACTCCGAACTTTGATTATAATCCACGATAAAATATGACCATGGATGAATATGCGTACTCTGAGTGCCATCAGTTTGAAACAGGTAGTAACAAATAACACATAATATCGATTCTACATGTACGAAAAAATGCACTCATTAAATGGCATCTGGTAGTTGTTTATCCAATAAATACGGTTCTAAGTATATATATATATATCTTATGCTTCCTAGTTGCTATTTTAACACATTGTTTACTATAACAGTAGATGTAGGATTGTTTAAAAGTATGTTGTATTGCGTATTAAATGCACACATTGATTTTATTATCATGAACATAAGATTTTTAGTTATAGACTATCGCTAGATTGATTAATGATTCGATGACTTTAGCCACGATAGCTGTAGACTAATGAGGCGATACATTTGTGTGGGACCAGTGTTCAAGGGAACACTGGTACCACAGACGCAATTTTCCTCTACCAGAGAAGTGGAATTTAGCAAGACATTGGTTGTAGTGTGTAGTAGATATGAAAAGGGATCAGCTTTCAGATAATGTATTTAATACTATAGAAGCGTACACGTGCTTTTGACGTGTTATGGGTTATTTATGATATCTCGGACTCCGGATTCGAAACTTGAAGTTGCGCGCACGCTTCCTCTAGGCCCACTAATTACTCCTAAAAGGACGAATATATATATATATATATAAACTACTCAACCCCCAACCAGCCCTCGCTCTACATCTTTTAACCCCCATAGTATTTACTTTTAACTGCGATCTCCACTCTTCCTCTGACTTAATCCTTTGTCACTTCTCTAACCTTGTATATCTCTTACTTCTTCCGGCCTTCACTAACCTATTTAACAATTTTCTTAATTAACCTCCATATAACTTTTTGGAATAAAATTTCAAAGTTTATATTTTCCCATATCTATTTGAACTAGCATCCCGTAACTGCTTATTTACTTCAACCCATAATTTTTCCACCTTGGAGATTCCCATTCCGGATATCCTCTCGAGGTCTTCTTTTCCTTTTTCTTTTTCCTTATTCTAATTTTCACTCTTGAGCTCCAATCTTATCGACTTTTCCCTCATTCTATTATTAGTATCTTATTTCTATTATTTTTTTATTTTTTTATTTTTTATTCTTTCAGTCAATCCTTAATTTTCCCTGCGAGCTTAAGTCTAATCTTATTATCTATTTTTCATTCTTTATTCTTTTATTTTCTTATTTCTACTTTTTATACTATTTTTATCTTTATTTTTTATTTTTACTCTTTTAATTTTTAACTCATTTTTCTAGTCCTACCCTTCATATATATTTTGCCTCATTGTTTATATCTAAGGTCATTTGATTAAACATTTAAACCCCGAACTCTGTTCTTATACATATTCTGATATTTTAACCCCTTATCCTAACATTCGTTAACTTACCCCCACTCCTTTCTTCCCCTTTTCTAGTTGAATCCTAATTTGCGCTAACTTCCAATTTCAACTTTATGTTTCACCCCCCCCCACTTTCACACTCTTAGTTTTATCCGCATTCCTTCACCGCATCGCTCCCTTTCTCCTCCCCCCTCTCTTTCCTCGTACCCGTCCCTTTCTCCTCCCACACACCCCTTACCCGTTTCCTCCCTTGCCTACTGGTCGCATATTATATTCTTGTTTTCACTGTCTTTGCTTTTCTTCATTTATAGCCGGCTTTCTCAACTGGGCAGGCTTTAAATATTCTCGCTGCCCCTTTTTTCCACTTATAAACACTTTCCTTTGTCATCTCTGCCCGGGAAGTATCTTTAATGGCATCTTTATCTCCTCTGACGCCTGCCTGCATCATCGAATGTACCTCTTATTGGACTTTTTACCCTTTTTGGATTTTCTATTTTCGCCGTACCTGAAGTTGTGGCTTCTTGGAATTTAACTTTGAAACCTCTCTCATTACTTCTCGTTCTTCTAACGACCTACCTATCTACATCTTATTCTCACCGCTGGACTCTTCGACACCGGACTTTTTGGCAATCGGACATTTGCTTGCACCCTGGCACAGTTTTGCCCTGCGTTTCTTTCCCTACAACTTTTATTTCATTTTTTCAAATTTTAAATCTTGGCCATTGCCAACTTATCTATCCCAGCGACTTCCTCTGATGATAAGATTTTGATCTTTGAAAAGCCTGGCTTAAGGAAAATTTAACTTGAATAAATTGCCTTTTTGCGGAATATACCTTGCTTTGAACTTTTGAATGTAATTTTGATTTGGCTTTTGCTTTCTCTAATTCCTTTCCATTCTCCTTCATATATATATATATATATATATATATATATATATATATATATATATATATATATATATATACGAGCAATAATGTGTCCCGCTGGGTGGTGTCTGGAAGAGCGTATACAAAATGAGTGAGCATATACGACACTATCCTTTTTAAGAGAGAATTTAATAATTGGGAGGATTGCCTCATAACAATAGAGTACGTACAACACTACCCCCAATTGAAATTAATGCCTTAATGGATGGTATAATTACACCAACACAGATTTAACACCACTCTATAAACGATAATGTAATGATCGGGTGGATGTATAATCACAATAAAACATATACTACAGTGGCGCACTACTGGAAAATGGTAATACCTGGGAATATTTTAATTTGATAAAAGAGAAGAAACGACACTACCATTTGCATTGGATATCGAAAAAAAGAAATATTTTTGTTAATGATCTAGAATTACATGATTAAATACAATTTTAAATATTAAAATTAATCTCCGAAATTCAGCAATGTTTATGGAGATGTGCGTACGTTTACAAAAATCCCTTTATTATAATTATGACATCAGATTTTAGCTTAAACAAATTTGATAATTATTACAAACCAATAACAACACTATAAGGAAACTGGAGCAACACGAGATAAAAAAAGACGTATAGATATACTAAATAGTAAAAATAAAGAAATACTGATCTAAGCGATGAAATTATTAGATTCAAACTTAAGGAAGCTTATATATTATCAATATATCTTAAAGACGATTTTACCAATAACCATATAACCTGCTTAATTAATCTCACCAAATTTGCAATACAATTTTTTTTTTTTAAATAACAAGTAAATAAAATATGTTGCATTAACTGAATGGGTTAACACTGCCGAAGCAATCACTTGGTTTATTAACATCGAAAATTAAAACAAATGCACCTTTCTGCAATTTTATATGATAGAACTCTTCAACATCGAGCTAGATTTCGCTGAGATATATATCCACACACCCAAGGAGGAAATCCGCATTAGTAAAAATTATAGAAGATCAATGTTAATAAATAATATAGAGCCATGGATACAAAACAATATATAAAAAACAAAAACACAAAATCTTACGATGTGGGCATCGATGATCCTGACTTGCAAATTCATCGACTTTTATATTCCCTCAAACATATATTTAATGATACAGATAGTATAATACATAAGAAATAATAGATCGGCTATGATAAGAGAATCCAACAAGTTCAATGGTAATAACTTCAATAAAGTTGTACATATGGCAATAAAAAAAATAAGTCTAAAAGTAGACGTATCAGCATACATAAAAATAACTCACATTTCAGATGTAACTTTTAATATTAATACAAATAGATACAAGACATATTTCAAACTTAGCACCGACACTATATAGGTGTATCAAAAGTCGAAACATAACTTATAAAACATATATGTACCTCTATTAAATTGAGGATACGCAATAACTAGCGAAAAAGTATTTAAACATTCAAGTAGTATATACAACACAGTCATTAGAAATACTTTGTATGAAATATCGACATTAAATATAAGCAAATGGATACACATTATTATAATTACAAATAAGAAATAGAAACATAATATGATTCACACGAATTTATAACGAGATACAAAAAACTTAACACAGCACAAACATTTCTGAATCTAATCAAAACATACTCCGCCTAACTAACTAGTTACACAAAATATTCAATAAAAATAATGTAAAATACCTAAAAGACATTTTACAAATATAATCAATGCACACGAAAACAAAATACTCAACGAAAGTTATAGATAAAAAATAGAAAAACTAAATGGAGTCAATATGATGTTAAAATAACATCACGACGAACAATGATATAACCACTAAAAGTAATACCTCACACTCTGCGAAGTATAACCTAAATAGAAAAAAAGAAAATTATGACTGTAATAGACATGTTCGCCTACTACGTAATATCTACTTGAACAAAGATATCGTTTAGCAAGCTACAGAAAAGAATACCAGAATAATAAAACATATTACGTAGGATAAACCTTCCGTAATTTTAAACCAGGTATATTCGATCACAATAAAACACCGATCCAGATGAAGTGCGGGTTGTTTGAAGTCGTGTTTGTGAGATTTGTATCTGTAGGGATGTTGTGTTTCTATATTTATTATGAATGAATTGTGTATTCGTGTAAGCTGTGTCAACTTTCTATTATAATCTGCATATATCTCCTTCTCTACATATCTATAAATATATAAATATATAAATATATATATATATATATATATATATATATATATATATATATATATACATATATATATATATATATATGTAGACATATCAATATGCATGCCGTGTTTACTCCCAATTAATGGTCTATCTTCTCTCTTTCTCTCTATGTTATTTGTATCTCATTATTTTATGTATACCCTTATATATCATTACTTAATGTATACACTTTTAGATATTGTAATATATGGTGTATATACCTTTTTAGAATTTTTCTTCAACGGTGCTCTACGGGAGAAGATTTTAGTATGCATACATGTTCTCGCAGTAAAATGTTTTAAAAATATTTAATTCAAGAATACCCAGAAGAAACAAAGTCCTTTAATATATTGACTATACCAACGACACGTCCCTTCTCTTTAAAACCAGAAAACGTCAAGTACCATTTTCTTCAATGAGAGTAACATTGTTACAATAAATGTAAATGATAAAGTCTCGCCTAAAGATTAAGACACGCCACCTGGTTTACCGCTACCTCAGCCTGCCCAGTGCTTACTAAATGACCGAGATGTATTCATACCGACATTTATTATTCTAGTTTTTTAATGACATATTCTATCGTTATCTTTTTTTCTCTCTTTCTCTTTCTCGCTCTCTCTCTCTCTCTCTTTCTCTCTCTCTCTCTCTCTATCGCGATCTCTCTCTTCCCCAGGAAGACTAAAAGTAATTATCTGAACAGAACAGTATTTCACCAATTTAATGTTTCCCCATAAAAATTTAAATCAAGATTTGTTACTACTGAACCTCATGTCTCGAATCTCTATTTTAATTTTGATTAATTACGTGAGTTTGAGTCCAGAAAATGCCTAAGATTGAAATCATAATCTGAAGAGAATTTAAGCAAAAAATGATAAACAGGAAATGTTGCTTAATTTGTGTCCAATGTCTTACATTCTTTAACATCCAAACATGCTTACATTTGTGAAATATTTATTTATTGATGTTGTAAAAATTTCACAATAATCGATGTGATCTGAATTTTCACGAAAAGTTCTTTGAGTGTTTTCCATGAAAAAAAAAACTAAATCATGCACACATTACCTACCCTTACGCTAAACAGTTGCGTTCTCAAAATTCACAATGAGTTCTTACAGAAAAACAAAGCAAAACATTCCCATGCCAATTTTCGTTGTTTTGTGAAAAAAATACAAAAAATGATTGTTATCATGGTATTTTATATATTCCAATGTTGAGGAAATTAACTGTAACGTGTTTTTAATTAGTAAAAAAAAAACAATATTATTGTATATGGTGGCTTCGATATTCAAAAGAAAAGGGATTTGATTCTTTATGAGCATACAAAAAAATCCTTATTAAAAACCGGTAATAAAATGAAAGGAACCGACGAACAAGCAGTACATCATATTTATTCCTCGGATATTTAAAAAAAAAATACTTTCTCTTTTTTGCCTTCATAATTAAAGGCAGAGAAAAAGACTTCATGAAGATTGTCAATAAATACAAATCTATGTTTGAAATGTAAATATATGAGAGGAGTTTTTTTAATTAAAAAAAATGTAATTTTTATCATCATCATCATCATCATCATCATCATCTTCATAATATTTTTGTATAGATCTGTCCTTTGCAGATAAATAGGAGGTTTTAAAAAATGTTTTTTCTAGAACTTTCAAATATTTTTTTAGGAATTTTAATAGGGTTTGAAAAGGGTGTTTGAGGTTAGGAAGACTTCTAAGTGTTTAGTATTTAGGATTTTAAAGGTAGTTAAGGTATGTTTTATTATTTAAAGTTTTTCAGTTGTTTAGAAAATAAGGAAGTTTTTAAGTTTCAAGGATACCTAAACTGATGTAAAGTTATTTTATATATTTTTTTATATACGAAAAACGTTTCAGAGAAACACACGATACTAGATTGTGTTCCGGAATATTTTAGATGAACGTTGATAATTTGTAGAATTTTGTATATTCGGACTACTGTTCTCATTCTGTGTGTTTTTAGTATAACGTTTTTCTTACAGTGCAGTGGATATAAGTGAATTGAGTTCTAAGTGGCAATCATCTGAAGGTTGAAGGTTCAATCCTCATTGCGGTCGATACGAAGAATTGCGAATTACTGAAGATTTCCTCCCAGTCATGGAAGATGGAACGCGAGTACGTTAACCCGGTGGATTCCGTTCGAAATTCTGTCCAGATTCTCTAGTTCGACAGAAATATTTTCGAGTTCGACACGGTACACCTGAAGAAGGTCGGAGGTTTCATCAGCAGAAACGTGTGGATAACAACTCACAAGATGAGAACAGTAGTCCGAATATACTAAATTCTATAATGCTTGATTTATTCAGTTTTCGTATGATATATATATATATATATATATATATATATATATATATATATATATAAATATATATATATATATATATATATATATATATATATATGAGTCTATATTGCATATATATATATATATATGTATATAGCCCAAAATGAAATGCTTTTTTTCTGAAATGTATCCGTGCTCAACACCATATTGTTGTTTCTAGTCAACTTCCCAGCAAGTCACCGACCACTGGCAAAGTAATAAGAAAGCATTTAGGTCCATCGCTAATTATAAATACGCCGTATACTTAGTTGATAATGTCGTGCTACACAGTGAGTGCAAAAGGATGGAATTTTGTCGCACGAGTAGCTTCGTAGTAAAATGATATATGAGTTCTCCTCGCGGTTATTGACAGGCGAATGTCCCGAAAGAATTCCGATATTAAGCATTTACTAAAATTTACTCAGAGAGCGTGTCGTCTGCTCTTATTTCGATATTCACTGGAGATCACACAATTAATTCGAGTTTCGTATTTTTAAACAGCACTCAACATTTCGCGTTTACAGACGAACATAATATATCAGACTAAATGCGGACATACCAACGAAAATAGTATTTCAAACTTTATCTTGGCATACCAACGAGAATAATATTTCAAACTGTATCTTGACATTTGACGGAAATTCTCTTTTAAACTTTATCTTGATAATGAAAAAAATACACTCTTAAAATTAAGTATTCCAACCTTATTAAATTATACATTAAACAGACATACAGCCGGACTGAGCCGTGGCCACCGAGAGTTACTACAGGCCAAGCAACTAACTTCCTGCCCCCCTCTGACGTCACTGACTTCCGTGTCAAAACAAGGACCGTAGTAATAACAATAAGAAGGCATTTCGACTTCTCCATTCACTAAATAATCTATCAAAATTCAGGAAATCAACCAATTTTAATGAAATTTTCAGGATTTATTAATTAATGATCACAGAATAT
Source organism: Sepiola atlantica (assembly GCA_963556195.1). Classification (NCBI taxonomy): domain Eukaryota; kingdom Metazoa; phylum Mollusca; class Cephalopoda; order Sepiida; family Sepiolidae; genus Sepiola; species Sepiola atlantica. Next base: position 269,085,722 of record OY744515.1, on the reverse strand, counting down.
AATAAATCCATTACTTTATTATAAAGCTTGGTGCAAATGTATTATTTCTTGTAAACAAAAAACACCTTTACTAAAGTTATTCAAAATATCAAAACATGTTGAACATACGATATTGTAAATATTTAAAACAAAGCATTAGAAAACTTTAAAAATTGCATGTAAAAAAAAAAGAAAAGAACACGGTTCGATTTATCTTGAAACTGATCTTTATTCAATATAAATTTAAAGAAAATAATAATTCACGATCAAATACTGCAAAAAACTGAATTATGAATTACCATTATTTAAACTTCTAACGCAATCAACCGTAAGTTTGAAATTTGCTTAAAAATTATACAAAAAAAAATTTCAATGTTAACTGTTTGTTTAATAATGGAATCAAAATTCAGGAAATCAACCAATTTTAAAATAATTTCGCGCTTTTAAAAATTTCATTTCATAATTCACAAAGTTAAAATGCCTACTGCATATGTTTGGATTTCCAAAAGAGAAATAATTACTGCAAATATGGATACACGTAATAATGTTTACACCGACTAAATATAGTGTAGTAAGTTTGAATTTTTTTTAATTATATAAAAAATCAAGTCTGAATTACTTATTCATTATTTGATAAAAAAGGTAGTGTTCCATTTTTTTTTATTACTTTTTTCGATGTCTTAAGTGTAGCATAGTTTATCTTTTCTCTACTTTTGTAGATTAAGTAAATGAAATAACATCATATTTAATCAAAATTTTCACAAAAAATATTAATTAAACAATGCTTTATTCAATGATAATATCGTTAATTCTTCGAGTTATACTGATTTTATTAACAAGAGTGTAGGGGCATTTTCCGTAATATATACGAAATAGTTTTTTTTTAAAAATATTTTAAACATATACAGATCTTATTTTCATTTAAAAAAATCATGGATTTTTTTATATATATAAAAATATACGTTTAGTAAAGGTGTATTTTGTTTTAAAAAAAATAATACATTTTCACTAAGATTTTTTTTTTAAATGTTTCACTATATCTCCTGTGCTTGTTTATTAATAAATATTGAAAATTTCATTAAAATTGGTTGATTTCCTGAATTTTGGTGAATTTTTAAGTGAAGGGAGGGTCAAAATGTTTTTACATTTTGGGGATCGGCCTTTGATTTTGCACGTACCTGTCTCTTAATAGCAAGATAGGAGTTGGTGATTCCATTATTAAACAGACAGTTAATAATTGAACTTTTTTTTTGTATAATTTTTAAACAAATTTCAAAGTCTGAATTACTTACGGTTGATTGGGTTAGAAGTTTAAATAATGGTAATTCATAATTCAGTTTTTTGCAGTATTTGATCGTGAATTATTATTTTCTTTAAATTTATATTGAATAAAGATCAGTTTCAAGATAAATCGAACCGTGTTCTTTTCTTTTTTTTTTACATGCAATTTTTAAAGTTTTCTAATGCTTTGTTTTAAATATTTACAATATCGTATGTTCAACATGTTTTGATATTTTGAATAACTTTAGTAAAGGTGTTTTTTGTTTACAAGAAATAATACATTTGCACCAAGCTTTATAATAAAGTAATGGATTTATTATATTCTGTGATCATTAATTAATAAATCCTGAAAATTTCATTAAAATTGGTTGATTTCCTGAATTTTGATGGATTATTTAGTGAATAGAGAAGTTGAAATGCCTTCTTATTGTCATTACGACCGTCCTTGTTTTGACACGCAATGCAGTGACGTCATTTTCTAGCCAACCGGCCTGTAGTAACTCTCGGTGGCCACGACTGAGCTCATATTTAATGATCGCTGGGGGTCATTAAAATATAATAAGCGGATCAAGCAATAATGTGTGCTTAACGATGAGAATGCCATTTTTTAACTTAAGCGGGCGATCATATGCTATAGAATGTACAAAACGTTACGCGTTGAATATCATTATTTATTATTTTAAATGTTGAATGGTGATTTACTTAAATAAAGACTAGATATAGATCATCACCGAATTATTTAAGAATAAACTGTTGTTTATATATATATATATATATATATATATATATATATATATATAAGCCAGCTTCATATATTCCGATAACCATGTTTTGATTTTCTTATTTTTATTTTTTTACATGATTACGTTTGATATTTACTCACAATTAACTTTAAGTATGAATGTAAGTTAGTCGGGGGAACATTGCTTTTACTTTTTAGACGTCATACTACATATAGATCATTTGGGAACATACTAAAAATAGAACACCATGGAATCACTTAATTAGAGCTTCTAGAGTTATCCCTAAAGACGATTATATTACTCTTCTTGGTTCAACTTGCTTTAAACTAGATATATGTATAATATGTGTAAGTCATATACTACTTTACGTAATGAAAGATTTAGTATTTCTTATTAGATGTAGTGTACAAGGGTAGATGTTGCTGCTAGTTGGGTGGGGAGGACGTAATTTCGTTTCATGTAAACTCATTGAAGTGCATTCCATGGGAGAACTTGTAACACAAACCATAATGGGCAACGCTAGGTGATCTGACAGTATCCTGAGTTTAGCGGACTGTACGGTAGCTATTAAATAAGAGAGAGGGAGAGAGGTGTAAACATATGTTGGATAGTGAAATATGCCAGAGAGAGAGAGAGAGAGGGAGAGAGAGAAGGAGAGAGAGCACACCTAAAAGGTGGGAGGACGCCCTGAAAGGTGGTAGGGAAATTGGAATTGACGTAAGAGACAGGGACACACGTGTGTTGTCGCAACGACGAAAGCACGCTATTGCCCGTAGGTAAGCGACAATCTAACATTGGCGATTTCGTAGCTGTGGCCTGCTATTTCGACAAGAAAAGAATATGCATTGAACTGAGATATCACGGACAACATGTGCCTCCAACGAAAAGAAACAGCGGGGGCCAATCGAAAAATAAGGCGACGGCAGAGAAATATAGGTTATGGGGAGAGAGACGACGAAAAGGAAAAGAGGGAAGATATTTTATCGAATGTCGACCTAGAAAGAGAGAGAGAGACAGACAGACAGACAGAGAACATCGCTTTAAAATTGTATTGTACGTACTATGAATTGTTACGAAGAGACCGTTAAGTAAAACGAAAAGAATGAACAACACATTTTATTTAGATCAACGCATGAGAAAAGGCGACGATGTAAATTGAACGGATGCTTAAGACCTTACCTCCCGTCTCACACATCCTCTATAATAGAGGCATAAACCTTATCAGATAAGGTCACCAAGATAAACTTAATACAAACACCCAACACAAAGGCATATGGTAATGATAGTTAAAAAATTAGATACCTATTAAATATTCCCTTTAACTTACACATTATATCATCCGCCAAGGTCCAGTCATTACATAACAATTAACTCACTCAAATAGACATATATATATATATATATATATATATATATATATATATATATATATATATATAAATTATAACTAAAACGTACACTTTTAGAGAGTTGGACCTATTGTGAAATAATGAAATCTCAATATACTGGATAGAGTAAAAATATGGTACGTCAATGAAAATTAATAAGACCTGCAAATGGAAGCAAATCGGTATTTTCAGTTGTTCAAAACAAGGATCAGTTTAGTTAATAAAAACATTTATTTTTCATCTCTTTCTTTACTTAAACCAGGCTTTTCAAAGATTAAAATCTTATCATCAGAGGAAAAATTATGATTGATAAGTTGACAGGATAGGACTGTCAAAGTTCCAAATTTGAAAACGTTTTCTTTTTAAATTAAAAAATTAAAAAAATTAAACATTTTTTTTTAACCGGAACACTGGGGGAGATAAAAAGTCCAGAAGGAAAGATAATAAAACAAAAACATTATAAATAAATAAAATAGTTTAACGAATACTACCTTAAGCCTAATTAATAAATTATTTAACTCAGTAATTCATAAACATAAACACACTATAAAATAAACAGACATCACCTATCATAAACAATTACACTAATTTAAATATAACTTAAGTACAATGAACACCTATATATGATATTTTACCCGGACATGAACTTACTTAAAAAAGGAGCACTCAATAATGCACCGTGTTTAAACGATGAATTCAGACACCATCACCCTTTGTTTTCGTTTTATTTTGGGGGCAACCTTTAAAATACGAACTACCAATATATATATATATATATATATATATATATATATATATATATATATATATATATATATATATATAAGAAAATAGCATACCAAACCAAATAAAACCTTTAAAACACAATACTATGAATAAAATAAATGGTATACATAAATTTAAACAAGATATCACCTTTAAAAAGAAGACTTCAGTATTACAACTTTTTTAAACGATGAATTCAAACAACACCTTTTTTTTAACTTTTCAAGACACTGATAATTCTCTTACGATCTATAAACGCTCCTTAAAATGCCACTTCATTTATAAAAATACAAAAATACAAATAGATAATTAAATATTACACTTAGTAGAAAAAAAACACATTCGCACAACACAAATCTATAAATAATAAATAAAATAACACTCAATTAATTACACACGAATATTTTTCTAGAGTTACTTTTCAAGAATGCACCGGTTTTTTATCGATATAACGCCATTTCACATCGTGTTTTGACCTCATTCAGTATGCTGAAAGTTCCACTGGTTTTAGGCCCTTTTTAAATGTGTAATGTCACCCCTTAGGATACTACCTCGGTACGATTCTTAAGTATGTAACACATAGTTTGCAAATAAGTTATATATATATATATATATATATATATATATATATATATATATATATATATATATATATATATAAATATATCATTTATTTAGATACTGTATATTACATATTCCAGCCATGTACCGCGGTTTAATCAAAAAGGGCAGATTTAGACATATTTAGTAAATCTAAGTGCCCAGTGAAATCATCGGCAAGCTGAAATGATTGTAGTCACCGCCCGATGGGGAATGGCGTCAACAATGACAGAAAACGGTGTATCTCTGAGGAGTACCCGAACAATTCCGGTGTGGATAGTGTTAAACTAAGACTTGCCACCCAAATCGCATGGAAGTCCAATGGGTCTTACCAGCGAGAAATCAATTATAAGTG
>OY744515.1:269063111-269075611 GCA_963556195.1 Sepiola atlantica | reverse complement strand
TAAAGATTTAAAAGAAAAAAGAAAAGTATCTGATAAAGACAAGCAAAATAATGATGTGAATAATAAATAGCAGACTATAGAAGTGATACAATGTGCGATTTATATACGTGTGTTTTCAATAAATGCGGAACGAAAAAGACTATACATATAAACCAATATAATATTTGCGATGCGCTGAAAAGTTTTCATTTGTATGTGATTTGTTAGCCAATTATGCCAGGGTGATAGTATGTGTTTTTGTTTTGAAAACATATATTTGCATTATTCTGTTACAATATGAGATAAACATAAACATAGGTCGGAGCAATAATAAAGCTAGCTAGCCCTCGTGTATATTCACGGGTTTCAACACATTTTATTCTTAATTATAATACTTATTTTGGGTTAAATGTCTGGTTGGTTCAACAATATAAAACCAAATTATATTTATATTTATTCTTCAATTTACATAATTTACAGTAAATATTATTTATGTAAATTAAACGAATATGTATTTTTTAATTTTTAATTTAAGCAATTTACATCAACTTTATTTGGTGTAACCGTATACATAATTGTTAACTACTAGTATTTAAATAAATAATTATTCCTGCCATTTTAAAAAACTTATTTGATTCAGAATAATTTAAAAATTAATATCAATAAAAAAACAACCTTACACCTCTTGCATAAAATATAGCAATATCGAAAAAAATAACTTAGTAATAAGTTCATGCAGCACAATCATTACTTCAACACAGATGTAAAACATCACACCACTCAAATATTTTAGAGTATTTTAGGGAATATTTTAGGGATGGGTTAATTCATGAATTAAAAAAAAATGCAATCGAGTTATCGTATCAGTTTAAAATAACTAAATGATTGAGGTCGAGGGATACTAATTGCCCTTTAACCGTATATCGATTGAGAAGCACCCTTAACACCTAGATGCATCGAGAATGAATAGGCAGAATGGAAAATAAGAGAAACGTTAACTTTTCAGGGTATCGGAATGTCACGAGTAGATCTAGCCTACAAATACGTTAATTTTGACGACAAATACTAAAAGCAAGTAAGCAATAAATAAATAGTTTATGATAGAAACTATGTTGACATTATATATCTTACAGAGTAGAAATGTTGCATTCGGCAGAATTAACATTTCTGTCACTGGATAATACAAACTGATGATAAAGATGGCGTCATTGAACCCGATGAGAAATTATGTAATTTATAGTTTGAAAATAAATTAAATAACTGTGTTGAATTAAAAAAGTAGAAAACAAAGAAATATGTCGGCGTATGTGTGTGTGGGTGCTTCATAAATTGACTAGTTGAATAACATAATCGTATTAGTGCTGTGTGCATATTCAGTTATGTCAGCTTGTAAAAGTGTCAGTTTTTTTTCCTGAAATATTTAGTTCAGCCACTCAAGGAATCAGAACGTTTTAATTATGAATCAAACATTAGCGCGTTTCACGAACAGGTCGTTCGGTAAAAAATATGTCCAACCTGATAAATATAACATAGAGGTAAAGTGGGTGAGAAGAGATATTCGAATGATGTACGATAACAGATTGCGTTTAAAATTGAATCCAAAGAAGAAATAGACTGCCATTTGCTCTACTATCGATGTAATGTTGTTACACTCATAAGCACTTTGATTTCATTCGAACATTCAACAACTGTGACTCATCTTTTAATACCTTCTTCTAACATAAATATTTAAAATATCAGGAATATGACTCTAAAGGAGATCGGTGTGACAATAACAACCAGTATGAAGATAGTAGTCCGAACAATTCAATTACGTCATCAAAATTAAGTATCTTTATTATTATTATTAACCCGACCGTGAGAAGAGACATTCGAATGATGTACGACAAAAGATTGCGTATGAAATTGAATCCAAAGAAGAACTACTCTGCCATTTACTCTACAATCGATGTAATATTGTCACACTCATTAGAACTATTTAGTCTACTTTGATTTCATTCGAAAATTCAACAACTGTGACTCATCTTTTAAGGCCTTCTTCTTGCATAACTATTTAAAATATCGGGAATATTTATCTAAAAGAGGGTTGTGTGAAAATAACAACGAATATGAAGATAGTATTTTGAATAATTCAATTAATACAACGATGATGCATCTATTTATTATTATTATGATGATGATGGTAGATGATGGTAGTGGTGGTGGTGGTGGTGGTGGTGGTGGTGGTGCCGGTGGTGATGATCAACCGGACATATCGTCACCTTCAACCTGAGATTAAGAAACAACGCACGTTCATCGGTGTATATCAGCGCACACACAAACCCTCGTCGGCTTTCTTCGCAATATACGTGTTTGCCTTCTCGATAATAGAGAGTTCCAATCACAAAATGCACCTGAACACGGAAACGGATTGTCAGATATTCGTATTGTCATGGGCCAAATGGTGATAGTTCGCGGAAATATTGTTAGGTTTTCGCGTTGTAATTGGAAGGCAGTTGTCCTTTCTATGTTTACGAGCTGTTTATATGACATCGCGTAAAACCATGTTAGGGTGATATGCGATATCTAAATGTATAAGGGTGTGTCTATATAAACTTTTACATATGAAGATAATACATTCTTAAAAACTATATGAATATCATTTTGGTTATAGTACAGCATCAGATGTTTCTGCAATCTCATTTCTATAACCTATATATATATTGTATCCAGTGTTGTATTAACACATCTAAACAGTGCTCGACAATTTCGGTAGAACAACAATGAAATATGTAATGCTGATAATCGTTTAAAATTCATCGGGTTTTATGCTATCGAGATCGAAGTTCTCACACTTGATTGGAGTGAATATTAAATTGATAGGAATTTTATTTGTGTTTATATTAATGTGTATATCATACATTCCTTATCTTGCATACCGGCCATTATGAATTTTGAAACACAATAGGGGATACTTTTGTAATATTAAAAGTATATCGATGTTTATTATATTTTAACCATCATTACTAGATATTAATTAATATTCGTGATAATTTTTTTTTAGTCATTTTAACATATTTAAATCGACATAATAAGTACAAGATCTCCCATTGTTAATACAAATATTTCGGAGTTGCATTGACTTTAACCCACAACTTAAGTTAGATTCTCTGAATTTCTGTTTCTTTTTAAGAACCCTTAAGCTTAAGCATTCAATTTTAGACATTTTCTTAGAATGAAAATGAGGTAATAGATTTTGATCAAGATTGGAGTAAGGATTCTAGATATTTATTAGTACACATGTATATATTTGTTGAATTACGTATGTTTATATGTTTATATATTTTTATGTACAGGATTTATTTTTAAACTAATGAAAACACCATTATTAATTTTGAAACATAGCTGCTAGACGTAAGTTCAGGACAGACAATAACATAATAAAATGTTCCTACTTTGTAAGGTGGAAAATGTCAGCCAACAAAGAAAGAGATTAATTACTTGTTTTGTCCACTTTATATATATACATATATACACATATATACACACACGCCCCCCCACAGACACACACATATATATATATATATATATATATATATATATATATATATATATATATATATGCGTGTATATATGTACATAGTGCGAACATATTTAACTATTAGTGCCTGCCCATTTATATAAGTTTTCAAAATTATCAGTGAGTAGACTTACATTTCCAGTTAGCAAAACTTTATCAATCAATTCCGAGTATTCTTGAATCTTAATCATTTAGGTATAATTATATTTCAGCTAAATTCCATGGATAACTTTCAAGTTCAAATTATATCTTTTTTAAATTAGCATTATTATTTATGAATGACTGGTTTCTTGTACTAGGACACTTCATGCAGTTATTTTCATATACTAACAACCAATTATAAATATACATATCTCCAAAAATGTGTACATATTATACTATATATATATACATATACATATATATATATATATATATATATATATATATATATATATATATATACATATATACATATATATATATACATAAATATATATACATATATACATATATATATATACATATATATATATACATATATATATACATATATATATATATATACATATATATATATATACATATATATATATACATATATATATATACATATATATATATACATATATATATACATATATATATATATACATATATATATAGATACATATATATATACATATATATATATATACATATATATACATATATATATATACATATATATACATATACATATATATATACATATATATATATATATATATATATATACATATATATATACACACATATATATATATGTGTGTGTGTGTGTTTGTGTGTGTGTGTGTGTGAAAAAAGACACCCAGAAAAAACAAATTTAAAATAAAAGAAAAACATCATCTAATAAAAAACATCTTGTCTTGCAAAGTATTTCATTTTGATGATATATCGTACATTTTACCTTCATGATTGAATAGGCCCACTAAACTCTTTCTCGACATTTTATTTTACGATATATCTTGCATTTTACCCTTCTGAGGGAATGGACCCAGGAACGTCTTTCTCGGCATTTTATTTTTACGATATACCCTTCATTTTACTCTCCTGATGAAATTAATCTACTAAAGTTTTTCAGGGCATTTCATGTTTATGATATACCCTGCATTTTACTCTCCTGATGAATTCCAAAATGTTAACAATAAAATAAAACACTAAGCTTAAATACAACCCCCTAAAAAGCGAGATTCTTTATTTTTCTGCCATTCGAAATTAATAGGGCAGTTAACTAGCATATTTTAAACACTAATCTTTAGTTAAACTCGCAAGGTCGTCAAACCACATGCACTCGCCCCAAAAGAATAACGTTCAGAATTACTCTCAAATGGCAAAAATAGTTAACTGCATTAAAACCCTAAAATTGCTCGAAAATAGAGGATCATTTTACGCTTAATCTATTTGCAAAGCTAATCCGCCAGTTTAAATTCTAAACTATTTGTTGTTTTCCTCTTTTTACACGAATACCCTTAAAATAGTAGCATTAACTTTTATCAGGAGATACAATAATGTCCAAACTTTTTATATTTTGATTTATACAATAAAAATAAGGTATTAAATTAAATAATGTTAAAGTAATTTATTCAATATTAACGGGAAGAAGACACACAGCTGAAATCGATTGCTTAAAGTTAAAATAAAAATGGACGTATAATAAAACAAGTGTATTAGATTTAAAAAAAGTAAATATTGGAAATTTTGCAGATTAACACCGTCCGATATAAACCCAAACAAAATGACATTCTGCTTTGTAGGCGTTTGCGTGGCACAACTGTGAGCAATATATATATATATATATATATATATATACAGGGCTTTACGTGCTCCACTAATTTTGGAGCTGCTCCCGCTCCTGTTCCAACGCCCAAAATTGGAGCTGGCCCTTCTCACGCTCCCCATTTTCAAAAAAGAGCCGCTCCTGCTCCAACTCCTATAAAAAGGAGTGGCTCTTTATCAGCGCTCTATAGGGAAAATGTACATCGTTTCATAAACGTTCTATTCTGCCAATGAATGGTCGAAGGATTGAAGTGGGCGTCAAAGTATCTCATCAATATGGGTTGGGATGTCACTTTAAGTGTAAGACCGTAAGATAATATTTGACAAAATCTCGCGAATATTTTGTGAGTTATAGGAGAAGATGTCGGACGAAGTATAGGATTATACGTACATTTTCGGTTCCTGGTTATAAAATAGAAATAGAAAAATCCCTGAATTATTTTTTTATTTCATTTTAATTTGCATTACATTAACAACCTTTTTTTTCAGGAAAGGAAAATTTGACCCGATATTTTTTTCTATTTATTTTGGAAGGGAATTTAGATTTGTTTTAAGTAAATAAAGTTTTACTTTTAAACATTATTAGTGATGATTTTCCTTTTAAAGAAAACATTTCTCTGGTAGAGGAGAAACAGCCAGAGACAGCAACCCTACTTGTCGTGTTGTTGTTTAATATTTGTTTGTGTTACGAACGTAACTATATTGTATAATGTATATTAGTATTTATATCAGAGAAACGCACAAGTACTTTCAAATAAATCGATTTATCCATTCTTTTTCTATAGTACAATTTAGGGGCGAAAAAAGTCAATGAAGTTTATTTTTTAAAGATTGAATAAAAAAAATATTTTTCATAAGTTTCCCAAAAAATATCAATAGACGATTCAGAGATCCATTTAATGTCTGAAAAATTCATACAAAATATCTGGCTTAGACATTGGGAGTTGAATAAATATCGTGTCAAATGTTTCTCTCCCCTCCCTTCTCATTTACTTTTTAAAGTGTTGAGAATATACTTAGGCAAATACATTCCTGGGAACATTTATTTCTACATTAAATAAAAATGACATCCTTTGGAATGTATAACTTTAAATCCAGGTTTTAATCACTGGCGACCATGTTGGTTTTTATTGTTTTTTTCATTGGACTAAATATATTTTTTTCTTCGGACTAAACATATTTTTACTGCTTTAACATTTTATTACACACAAAAAAAAACTTTAAACATTCTATTTACAAAAGCAAGTTTTAACGGAATTAAACGAATTTAAAAGCAAACATTAAAAGGTTAAATCATACTAGTCGTGAATTTAAGAATAACAAAAAATGTCGCCGAAAAGACGACTGGTGAAAATGTGGCATAAAAGTTCAATTTGATATATGCAAAAAAATTAATTACAATTTTTTGTCAGGAAAAATGTACCATTTCACCACAAAATCGATTTTATCAAACATTTGCGTGAATACCGAGCGAAATGGGCGGGAAAATCCAACGGCCCCTATAGTATAATTGAACCTGAAATTCTTTATTTAAAAACAAGAATTAAAAGAAAAATTGGCTTATTTATTCAATCACAATAAACATCCGATCATAAATACAAAAAAATGTTCAAATCTATAAGAAAATAACTGCAAATATATCTATAGACTTACTGGCTCCTTTAAAGACATTTGGTGCCAAATTGTCTGTCTTCTGCCTTAAGAAAAGTGTCCCATCAAAAATGTAACACATAGATGTAAACATCTGAACACTTAAATTGTTCTCCTTCTTTCTACCTGTCTCTCCCTCCCTCTCCCTCTCTCTCTCCCTATCTCATTTACCATTTACCAGATATAATTTCTTAAAAATAACTGAGAGTAAACTCTGAGACTTTCTTTTCTTTTCCTTTTTATTGCTGAATAAAATACTTATGTTTAAAAGAATAAAAAATCAAATAATTTTTGAGCGAGGAGCGCGGAGCGATAAAACCACCGCTCTTTAGTCTTAAAGGGAGTTGCTCCCGCTCCACTCCCGCTCCACTCCCGCTGAACATAAAATGAGCCCTCCTCTCCTTAGCTCCAGCAAAAAGTAGCGTGCTCCTGGAGCGCGCTCCTTTTTTGGAGGGCTCCGTAACGCCTTGTATGTATGTATGTATGTATGTATGTATATATATATCTATATATATATCTATATATATATCTATATATATATATATATATATATATATATATATATATATATATATATATATATATATATCTATATATATATATATATATATATATATATACTGAATTAAAACATTACTATTGTTCCAAGAATCAGAACATCAAGTCCAGTATGGATTACGGTCGTTTGCAAAACAGTTTGGAAATACTTTATTTTATTGTATAATTTGATCCAAAACGTCTTTTTATCAGCGCCTTGCAGAAAATAAGAGAAGAGCACAACCAAATATCATTTTACAGAAACATCCACTAAGAGAAGGAGTCACCGGTAGATGTGTTGGTAGCATACTAGAGGAAAAACACACAATTATACCTGTAAACAAATCGCCGGTACATATAAAAAAAAGAACACAATACTTTCCAAAGATTTCCCCTTTCAAATCGTGCAATAAATTAATTAAAAGTGCACATTATTATGTCAGGGTAGTGAAAACAATAAAAATAGAAATAAAATAGAAATACAAATAGGAATTAAAATCTAATAAGAATAAGATACAAAATAAAATTTTAAAAATAAAAAAGTAAAAAAGTAAAAAATGAATAAAAATTAAAATAATGAAATACAGAATAAAAAAATAAAAAAATAAAGAAATAAAAATAAAGAAATGAAATAAATAAAATTAAAATTATAAACAGTATAAAAATAGAAATAAAATAAAATCAGAAAATAAATGGTTAAATATGATCACGGGTCGTTTTACAGGGTTTATTTAGGAAAACATATTTCAATAGAATCTGCAGGGTAAGAGGGTCAGAAGAAGAGCATATGGGAAAATGTGGACAAGATTATTTTTTGGGGGGGGAAGAAAAAACACTTAATAAAAAGCTTTTATGGGGGAAAGAAAGAGGAATAAAAAGCAAACTGGAGGATACGTATCTGGGTACCGAAAAAATGAATTACCGTAAAAGAAAGTGCTGCATAACTCTTATTTTCCATAGAAATATTAAAATCAATATATACTACTAGTAAACCTTTTGTCTAGAATCCTTATTTGAATATTGATCAACATTCATTCTATGATTTTGATTCTAGAAAAAGTTGGCAACTTTAAGGGTTAAGACTAAACAGTTTAAACAAGATATTTCAATTAAAAGAATCTTGCTTTATTTGTATCTAATTACTAGGGACAAAGTTAACAAAAAAATTTAATATTTTGATTTTCAAATGTGAGGTTGGTTTATATAATGTATATTTACGTCTCTTTTAGAAAGAAATCAAACGTTTAGGGAATATTTATGAAGTGTTGTGCAATGCCTGTCGTTCAAATATTAAATACAACAGACGTATCTTAATATTCACAAATTTATTCCGCCTTCTCTTTGTCTCTTTCGCATAAACCTCAATTAAACTAATTAGAACGGACATGACGCAGATTATAATAGCAAATGTGCCCTAACATTCATAATAATTGCTGAAGTACTGTAGCATTTACTCGTATAAATATACATATATAAACACATGAATATAACAATATGTTTATAGAGATGTTCATAAGTATGTATTTATGTATTATAGTGATACTAATTGTGCTTATGTAGCTCTACCTGTAACAAGAACCGCGTAACTAGGTATATCAACATTTTCTTTATTTATTTTATATTTATTTCACCTGATTGTATTGTTAATATTATTCATTGATATACTGTAATATATTATTCAATCTATATATTTATATTTATACATCAACACGGGTTTACTTAGTGAACACGGTTGGACATTTACATTTACAGTGTCATGTTTCAAGTGTTGCATTTTAAGGTGTATGTCGTATTATACGCCCAGCGATAGCTGAACCCTACCTAAAAAGTGTACAAGCCGTTAAAACAAGTAATAATCTGAACACCTGATTTTTAATCGATAGTAATCCGAATAATGTTTTCAAAATAGAAAAAAAAACACACTATTGTTCTGCCGCGGCACATGTCGTCCTAGAAATACATAATTGAGTTCAATGTTAAGGACAGAATTCAGCCGGTAAAGCAGTAGTTATTTGCTGATTCGTACGCATCATGCCTTTCTTATGATTGAAATGAATACAATGTACACTGAAACTGGTGATAAGCAACAGATTGCATACTCAGAGCATCAGAATGTATTATACATTACAATTTCATAAATACTCATCTGTCAACATTAACGAGCATCCCTGAAATGGTAATTATTTTCACTCACGAATTTTGGCTCATTTCAATATTAGTTTGTCTTTAAGTAGTTATTCTTTAATTTTCATTTATCTATTGAGATGCCAGAATATGCGATTGCTTTCTAAGATAATTTACTATTTATAAGGAAACTTAGCTTTATCGGCGATTTAAGAAAACTAGATTATGGAATCAGAACCAATATATTGAAAGCTAATTTGGAAAACAAAACATGTTTTTTTAAAAACGACCATATGATATAATGTAGACTGACTGTTTCTCGATTTCATTTCAAGTCGGTGACAATTTATTTAAGAAACCATGACTTTATTTCGTTCATTTTCATCGATGTGTATCTAAGTCCGGCTCGATAATTCAATAGCTATTATTACATAAAGTGGTTTACAGTTTTATTCTCACAATAAATTCTACTACTACTGCCACTCAAGTCCGCTGGGAAAACCTCTTTATGAGACACATACGTTGGCAGCACCGTTTTATTATATATTTCAACTCACTATCGTACTTTAGATATTCTACATTTTCAACCAAAACAATCGACGCCCCCTTTTTTTAGCAACGGCCATTGCATCTACAAAACACTTCGGTTGATTATTCCGGATATTTAAAATAGTAATCTATAAATAAAGTCGCCGATATTTTATCATACCGTGATCAACGATTACTGTCACCTAATTCCGCTGCAACCACTTTATTATTTTTTTTTTTTCATCATAGTTCATTAGATTATATTTGGAAAGTTTTTTTGATGGGTCAACCTTAATTGGGAGCAGTGCATTTATGTTTCTTTACATAAGTTTTATATTTCTGCATGTCAGTACCGACAGGAGAACAGGCAGCAAGGAAGGAGTTCCAGAGTCCAACAGCACAAGGATAGAAGCTTTTGGAGTAGAAAGCTCTTCAGCATGGGAACCTCCACAGTGAATGGATAGAATTTTGCAGATTGTCGGGTAGGTCTAATAAATTTACGTAATGAGGGCCCAAGATCAGAAAGTTAATAAAAGCGCAATCCATTGTAGCACTTGTAAAACAGACACAAGAAAGCAATATTGCGGCAATGGGACAGAGGCTTGAGCTTTGCGGATAATCAGGGACTAATTCTGTTGGTGGTATTTTTTTGGACCTGGTCTAAGAGGGATAGACTAGTGGATGATGCCCCAGCTCACATGTTGCAACACAACCCAATGCATCGGCGGATAATGGCTTTGTAGATATATAGATAATGTCAGGTGTGAGAAGTTTACTAGCACAGAAGAGGGAGCCCACCTTCTTTGCAGCATCACTGGCACTGTCTTCAATGTAGTTACCCCAATTCATGTTATCTGTCGAAGTTAGACCGAGTAGTTTGCATGATGTACTCTCAGGTAGGGTGTTATTGCCATGACACTCGGTTGTTGAAAAAGTTTACTTTAGTTATTGAAAGAAAAGTAGCTTTGTATTTCCGGCATTTAAAAGTTCCAATCCCTGTTTTACCCCACTCCACCACAGCCTTGACGTCATTTTCTGAGAATCCAGCCGTTGCCTTAGATATGTGTGCGTCGGCTTTTCCCACATGACGAGAGTAGAGCGTGGTGTTGTCAGCAAATATTCTTATGTCAGTTTCAATGCCATCAGGGAAGTCACATATAAAAAACAGGAACAGTAAACGTCCAAAGATAGATCCCTGGGAGACACCAGCATTTATGTCATGTTGCTTAGATGAACGGCCATCGAGGACAACCTGTATATCTCTGTTTGTTAGGAACGATTATATGATATTAAATGTGTGCCCAGTAATACCATATGAGTGCAGTTTTAGAAGTCCTTCATGCCTGACCTTGTTAAAGCCCTTGGATATACAAAGCGCTACCGCTCCTGCTTCACCTGTCTTGTCCAGTGTATGCTATATGCGTTTAGAGATTACCGTTCGGATATCTGCGATAGATCGTGCTTTTCTGAATGTGTATTGATGATCGGAAAGAAGTTAAGCATTAACTAGGTGGCTGCCTATCGCTACATTGATTATTGATTCAAGGATTTTAAGGCGGAGATTAGGCAAGTAGTTAAGCTTTATTGGTTACCGTTCAATTAACATCGTTTTGATTTAAAATCGGGGGAATTGTCGATTTTCATTGTTCATCACACTATTGTAGATGTTCAGAAATCATGAGAACCTAGTTTGCGTGACTGAATTCGTTTTTTTTTGGTTATCTTTATATACTTCCTCTTTGCTTCATCGATCACTACTTTGCAATCATGTGTTGCCTTTACAAGTGTTGTCTATTCGCAGTTGACTTATGGCGGCCGTATATCGGAATGCCTTCTGGCACTCAAAATAGCAGCTGCACATTCTGAAGTGAACCCTTGAAAGGAGTGGGGATTGCTGAAGTATTTTCGTGTACGGACATAAGCATCAATGCCTGCTTTGACCCATTCGATTATCTCATTTGAACACTAGTCAGCAGGAAGTGAGAAGGGTTAACCCCATCTGGCGTCACTGATGGGATCTCTAATTCAAGGTTGAAATAAATTATTGCATCGATTATTATGTAATTTCGTGTTACTACATTTTATTATATATATATATATATATATATATATATATATATACGTATATATATATATATATATATATATATATATATATATATATATATATATATACATATGTATATAGGTTTTCAGATGTATGTTATTGTTAATATACGTAAGCGTCGTTTAAGATCTTTCGGTTGCTAAAAATATGTGTCCGAAGACAGCCGAAGACATCAGAAAAGAAAAGAACGTTTTCAACATCAGACTTGTGTAAAATATA